>JAVQJL010010075.1:0-23354 GCA_036024295.1 Nannoperca obscura | reverse complement strand
CGGACCCTCTACACCTCTACACCCTGTATTTTTCTACTATTTATTATTCTTTTTTCAATCACTTTATTGAGCATTGTAACTGTATCAAAAAGCAATTTCCCTTCTGGGATTAATAAAGTATTTCTGATTCTGATTCTGATTCTGATACGTAAGTACATAAGTATTGTGTTTCATTGCCTGGTGGATGTAAAACTGCAAAAATGACTCAGTACAGTGGGTTAGAATTTTGCACCACAAAATGTGCCTTCTAATTTCTTAGATGTGCAGCCTAGCGTGAAACACATGAGAATTACAGAAAAGTGGTGAAACACATGAAAAAAATATCCCAGCACTCTTCTAGTAATATTTTCTTTTATGTCTTTTATATGCTAGTGAGCATGCAGAGCCTGACTAAGAGTGGGCTTACTTTCCCAGAGCGAAGCATTCCAACTTTACAGTGGATCCTTTGGCAACATGAACTACCTCTGGAAACTGAACTTCAATCTTTGGCTCATATTCACCCATCACACCTGAAAGAGAAATGCAAATGAGCAATGGTGTTAGTGCAAAAAAAGAAAAAAGTTTAATTTTTGATTTGTAACTCAAGCTAAACAACTCTACAAAAACCAAAATGAAAACACAAGTTGTGGCATCTGCTGTTCTGCTGCACAGCTACTGAAAACCCTTTTCAAGTAAAGCCCTCTTTTTACTATAAGCTGAAATGTTTTTTGACTTCCAACGCTGTGCGATCTGAACAGCAGAAACACGCTCTGCTCTCAGCGCTGTCATAGACTGCGCTCCCATTGAAAATAATGAGAAAAAGAAGCCAAAGCACTGCTTTTCAGTGGACATGCAACACACTGATGTTGAATGGAAAAAACAAGTTTGAGAATTCATAGATGGTTTGAGCTTTTACATCCAGATGAGTTTCATCTTGTTGTAGTGCTAACAGCTATGAACCAGAAAATGGGCCCATAAAATCCCCCTGGGTGCCGCCACTGTGTCTACAAAGCATCCCATTCACTGTCTGTGAAGCAGCTCTGGTGGATTATAATATTGCTGCTGTGCATGCTAAAAATCTCTGGATAAAAGAGAAGATGGGAATGTGGGCTCTCTGGTGTTCTAGCTTTGGAAGAGACTTATTCATAAATCAAGACTGGAGTGTGTAACATTGATGGAAAAGCACGTGTATTTTTTTTTCTTCCCCTTAAATGACACTAAGGTAAATTATATCAATGAATTTGAAATTGGGTCTACTTTTATTTGTCCTAGTTGCACCAATTCTGGCAGCACAACATGGTATTTTAAGTCACTGTCATCCACCTGTGTAACAATAGGTTTTCCCCATTGCTGTAATTCCGGGCTGTGTTGCACAAATAGCTTTTGAGATGGAGGAAACAGCCCAATTTCACCTCGTTGATTTGGTGAGGCATGTGTTATCAGGACGGCTCCCTGAGTGACTGTGAAAGCTAATTCAGATCCTTATCACAACCGTCTCATACTGGAATGTAACCACAGCACTATCACCCATTTTAAGCAGACAGGTGGAAGTGGACTGGTAATTGTCTCATACCATAACCTTTTGTGTGTGACACCTGTTCAATGTGCAAGCCTGCATCCCCTAACTGAGCCCCTGTGACTGTGAGGTAGGACCGATGTTTTTGTGCTAGACCCGATGCCTCTGTGAAATAAAGTCATAATGCAAAAAGAAAGGAAAGAAGCGGGGATGGAAAGTGTTCGGCAATGGCTTGAAAACGCACTCTCAAATCACAAAAGCTACTCGCAATTCTGTCTCTCATCTGACTTGCGTAGTAAAGTAAGACATTTCAGAATTTATTTCCACAGAATACTACCAAGTGACCATTTATTCTTAATTTAAATAATACATATGATGACTTTTTTTCAAATTGCTTTAATAAACTATTTTAATATTAATATTGTGTATTAATACAAGTGTTTATATATTACTTATAAATGCTAAATGGTTGGGTTAAAATAAAGTGTTACAGCTACTAATAGTTCATAGTTTTCAATAACAAGGCCTGAAAAAGCTGTTTGATAAGAGGGAATGTTCACTATTGGGGCAGCTTTTTATTGCATCACATCAGTGGTAATTAATTGGAAGACAAAAATCCACATAAATGTCATACAAAGACATTTCTAGTGAAAATAACATGTACTGCATTACATTAGGTGATCAGGGGCATGCTCCTGGGACAGAAGCCTACAATTAGATTACTTGCTGACAATGACCTTTACTCTGGAGTGCCTTGATAAGGCCAGCCTAAAGCATCAGATCCACATGTTAAAGGACATGCTGAAATTACCAAAGAAAGATGGTTAACCTTTGAATTTCATTTGCATTCCTTAAAAGCACTTGTTCTATTTTTATGTACCAACAAAGAAAGTTTTTTTCAGTTTTTTTAACATGACCAGGACCTGGAAATAAATTCAGCACTGCTGTATTTAATCAACCATTTGATTCCAGCACAGAATTGAGCTGAAATTTTTTGTACTAATTAAAGCATATTGAAAAGTAGAAGCAAAATGGACAAATGGACATGTTTGTTTGTAAAAGCATTTAAATTGCATGGTGAGTCACACAACATGGACATGGGGGAATGCCTTTGTGGAGAGTGATATTTTTCATAATTGCTGGAGTTATTGGATGTCCACTTAATTGCAAGTGAATTATTTTGTTTGTCACCTACAAAACAAAACATATAATAAATTCATATTTTTGGACAAATGCACTCCTAAAATAAAAAGTTTGTTACTGCATTGTTCTGTCAACATTGGAATAAACATCAGTGTTAAGAACTGAGAACAGAATTAAGTATTCTCACTGGATGTAAAATTGTAGTATATAAATTGCACAAATCTCCCTGTTACCAGATATGGAGGTCTAATGGAGAGTTGGCTGTGTGCAGTACAGTATTCAATATATATCTTAAAATCCGTATTTGGAAAAGGGAAATCATCTAGAAAACCATGGATTTGATTAGGCCAACTCAATACAATTGAGAGGCCACATTTGCATCCAAATGAATGGCTCAGTGACATCAGAAAAAGGGTGATATGCAGCCCAGATAATCTCAACAAACCTCTTATATTATGTGCTGCAGTTCAAGCATTTACAGTGTTCAAAACCAAGACTTACCATCGCTGCGGAGAACTAGTGGAGTGGGTGGACCTTGGACTCGGGACTTTGTGACCGTGTTGGTCACCACACAGGTGTAATTACCAACATCTGAGGGCTCCACTTTGGCAATGTACAGATTCCCTGTCTCCTGTGAGATGAAGCGGCGAGTGTCCTGCTTCACAAATGATGGGTACTCATTAAAGATCCAGGAAAATATTAGATCTATGGATAAAGAAGAAAAAGAGAATTGTCACTTTAAACTATAATTTTGGGTCATGAGTTGTGGTGGTGCTGTGTAATACATTTTAGACCCCCTGGGTAGCAAAAATGGTGACAAAATCATGCTACGGTGAAAATTGATGACAGCATCTGTGAGAGGTTACAAACAAATGTAATTATCTGGACTCACTTCAAATGACCATTTTTCACGTGGATGAGGTCTGCATACTCAACTAGGGATTTGGGAGACACTGGGATATGTGTTGTCATGACTAATTACAGTTCACCACACAGCCAACTAGAGTCAGCAACAGAGATAGTTTCTAACAAATACCCCAACAACAAAAGGCATGGTAAAACTTAATGAAATGATAAAGAACTAATCAATTGCTTTTTAATGAGAAGTAATCACGCTAACCAACTGACAAATAGCTGGCATTTACAATTCATGGACTCTTTGTTAAACGGTTTAAAAGCGCTAGTGTACAGTTAAAGATTTGTGCATGTATGGATGTAGTATAGTGCTGAGCTAAGAGCCAAACAAAATGATCAGGGTGACCACCAATGATCATGACCACTTTACTTGAGGTAAAGAATAGAAAGTAATATATACTGAATGGGAAAGTGTATCCAATCATTTGACTGGTACTATACATAATAAAGTTATCATTAGTTATGTGCCATTTAGCAGCTGATTAAAGGTTAAACAGGTACGATTCATTATATAGTTGGTTAGTAGGAAGACTCACAAATGAGTAAGCAATTTAACATCAGATACTTGCTCATTAAGATTAGATTCAACAGCTTGTTGTCACCTAACGTATCATTATCTGGTATCTAATCCTTTTTTTCCACAATTATTCAGGAAGTATGGGTAGATATTAGTTCCTGATTCGTACCTCATTAGTTTCTTGAATTTTACCATTATGTAAATTGCATAACATTTAGTATCCATTACATGTTATAAGACTTGATGAATATGATTTATAAAGAGGATGGAACACATTCAAACTCAAAATCATCATCCCTGGTTGATTGAGAATTGCTTATTTGACGCTCTGGTGATTCTATTTATCACAACAGGCCCATTTTTCTTGGCAGGAGTTGTACAGACATGCGGTTATCATCATAGTTATGATGCAAAATGTTTTGTATTTATGAGAGAGCCAGTATTGTCTCAACTGTCTAAGAGAAACCAGCCAAAGGTGTGACTTATCTCGAACAGGAAGTGTGGCATCATCTTGGCAAGTACCTGTCAGACTGCTAAATTCAATACAACATTGCTGGAGTTTAAATGTCAACCTTTCCCCAATGACACATTATTGTGTTGGAGCATTTCAAAATGAGCAAAACACACATTTTGAGATCCATGTACCAAAGGATTTCTTTCTGAATAAATGAATGAAACTGCATGCTAATAAACCCCTACACTTTAAATGTGTTGTTTAAGTTAAAGACGTAATGCTCATATGTGGTCCCTAAATTTACTGGTATCACTGATGTTTGTTTTACATGTTATGAATGATTTCAGAAAAGATGTGTAACTCAGGCTAATTGAACTCTTTTGAATCCAGTTATCTGGTTCATTAGCCTTCCAGTTTGACATCATGAGATGATTTTAATAAAGAGAAGACATTACAAAAATTAATGGGCAATTATTGAGGATTTAATAAATGAATAATAATTACGTAATTACTGTGTAATAATAACTAATGACTGACTGTTAAAGTAGATTAAATTAAATAATAATGGGACTCCATTAACCTGGTCAATAATCCAATTTAGTGTGAACCAGTGTTTAAATTGAAACAAATGCCCAGCAAAATGTGAACAATGAGGGTCTTTAAGAGCACAATATAATACAAATAAAAATCATACAATTTGCTTTAAATCACTACACCACGATCACATTCACTGGTACTAGTACAATAATTCATGATCTGTACCATGATTTCACAGAGATATCAAAAATGTGATGCACAAATGATTGCACAGCAGCTATGGCATCTGAGAAATGAGATCTAACGACATTTTACAACCTGGTGTCCTGCTATTTCAATAAATGAGTCTATTTTAAAATGCAAATGTAGCATTTGAAGTGAAAAAAATATTGTATGTTTGTCAAATAGTATATTTCCTATTGCATTCCTCCATTTATTTTTCAGCAGCCGTGTTGATTGTATTGGATACAGTATATCAATAATAGTCCTCTATGTGTCAGGCTCGCTGAGATCTATTCCTGGATGAGTTCTTCACATTATTGATGTCAACTCATCACATCTGAATAGCGTGACATAATCTGCTGCTCTGGAGTTTTGCAGCCAGTCTAACTGACAGGCACGCACTATTTTCCTGCTGAGCTTAATCAAACCCTACCACTTGTTAGTGGACGAGTAATTAAACAAAACAGTCTTGGAGGAACCCTTCCCTTCGCCTCCCCTAGCTGCTTGCCCATTTATCACAGTATGATCCTATACTCCTGCTGGGTGAAAGGAGCAGGTACTGTACATTTGAAGCAACAGAGGCTGCCGATCTGCACCATTTGGGGCTTTGGCTTAGGGTTTGGCTGCTGTGTGTGTGGACCTGAACACAGTGATGGCACAGCAGAGGTCCATGGGGACAAAGGACACTTCAAGGCAGGATAAGGCATGTTCTTTGTGTCTGTTTCCTCTCCAGTGCTTTTGGACTACGGCTGCACCTGCTCTCGTTCTATGTTTAAAACCCATATGACTACATGGCACAACATGAGCTGCAAAATGCCGCGGAGAGCAAAAACATAATGAGATATCTCACACAGCTGGCCAAACAGACTTCACAAAATCATCCAGGGCATTGATTTTATGGGTTACACAATGCTCCCTGGTATAAAAAACAGGACATCTCAAAGAAAGAATGTAGATGAAATCCAGCTGCCATATGAGACAGCATTATCATCACTGCCATGGAAACAGGAAAAAGCCTTATTTGTATTATGACGACAGCAGCACATGAGCTCAACTGAAGTCTGAAAAACTAATATTGCAAAGGTTTTTTCAAAGCTGAAAATATACACTTATCTTGATGATGCAGTATGTGTACCACACCATTTTACTAGTCTATAGCTTCTTTTGGTCAGTCCCAAAAAATTATTTTTCAAAACGTGATCCATTGAAGAGGGGCTTTCAGAAGTCCCTGAAGTGGTTTCATTCTATGAGACCTAGGAGCAGCTTCAAAGGAAAGGCCTCACTGATTATTCAAAGACTGAACAAGATGTGCAAGTCAAACATGCCCATCTCCTTACACAGCTAAGATCATGCCCAGACTGATTTGTGATAATGTAAAGATGGAGCCCCAAGACGAAAATGGTGGGCAGTAATCCCAAAGTGGGTCTATCATCCTTTATGACAGCCAGGAAAGAAATAGACTCTATCAGCTTGGAGCACGTGTGGATCGACACACATACAGTTTTGTCTATTACTGTAAGCCAAAATGTTACTCTACAGTGTGAGTTAGTAGATTCATGAAGTTAAAATAAATTAATACATTCTTAAACAAATCAGTGTTAGTATATACATATAATAATGACAACAGTTAAAATACAACTCTTCTTATGGAAATTTATTATGGAATAACTCCATACTCAATATCTTAACTCACCCATTAAAAGGGTACTCTAGTGATTTAGTAGAGTACTTTGTTAAAACCCTTTTCCCTATGTTAAAACCATATTCCATCTATTAATCTGTGAGTACTCTGAACGTGTTTTATTCATAATGCTGAAGTGGGGCTTTCACAGTATCTAATTTACGTCTGTAGACCATTTTTCTTGTATTTTGGGTTATTTCAGCTTCACACTTTGTTAAATTGAGTCAAACTTATCCTAGTATCACTAAACAAAGACAACATTTAATGCATAGAAAGTTGACCAAAATGAACCTAGACTTCAGTTAATGTCGTGGTCGAAGGCAACTAAGTATATTTGGTTTACCTACTGCAGGCAATCAACCTTTATGCTAAATACCACTACAAACATCTACTATGTGTGTTAGCTGGTGCATGAACCAAATTAATCAATCAATCAATCAATCAATCAATCAATTTTTAGGTATTAAAGGGACAACCCAGCAATTTGGTATTGCATTTCCTCCTTAAAATGCTAGATCCTACATTTCCCATAATGCAAGTTGTTAGCATGTCTGTCAGTACTTCATCTGGGTAATTTTTAGGACTTTAGAAAGCTCCTCAAGAACCATAGAATATATAGTATTTATAATAGTTATACATCTGGTTTTACAGGCTGAGTAGTTCTTTCCATGACAAGTAAGCTGTATGTGTTAAACTTAAATGTTCAATCTGTGGAGTGCCTCTTTAATTTCAGTATCTATTTTTATATTTAATTATCATTTTTTACATTTGTCAATTACCTCAATGTTGCCATATATATTGTGTAGGGTAAAACCAATACATCTGATGGCTTCATCCAATAAATACTTCCATTAAGGGATGTATACAGGATGAACGCTGCCACTCAAAGCAGTTCAAACTGAGTGTGTACATTTCAAGTCTAATTTGCTGTAGATGTTTCTGTGGCATCATCAAAGCTAACAATATAATGGTGAGCAATTGAACTGCATCTTCCACTAACAGTTGGTTTGAGGTAAATGCGGATCACATGAGAATGACATGGAACTAAACAAACATTTATCTGTTACAGTCAGTGACGTCAGCCAGCAGTTGAAAAACAAGCCATGTTTGTGTTTTTCTGTAATAAGATTAATTTCTACACAATACAGGCCCTGGCCTGCTTCTCTTCCTCCTGCTGCAGCCCCAGAGCAAAGCCAGCCACTGACACTCTCCCTTGGGGGTCTGTTCCTACTGCTAAAAGCAATACATATTCATTTGGACATTGACAATATTTTTGACAAGAACAAGAACATTAAAACAATATTTTTTGCCAACAAACGAAGCTGCCATCTGTCAATACAAAAGGATGTCTGCAGATTTAGTGTTACATCAGGATGCGTTGGCATCATAATGTATTATCAGCATCAGCTGTCACATCATTTGATTTTAATAATACAGGTAAGAGCACACTGTGACAACACTATGCATATTTAAGCACCCAATTACAAAGCAGTGGGATGTGGGCCGGCTGCAAAATGCACAGATTTACAACCAAATGGTACACACTTGTCCTTTCCCAGGCTGAATAATTTTCTGATTACAGGCGTCAGTAGCGTGGTATTACATATATGAGGAGGAGGGGTTGCTGGGTTGTGTCACACAGGGTAACATGCTGATCTGGTACAACATGAACTACTTTTTCTAAAATACTTCCAGAGCCATGGAGAGGAATGCTCATGCAGCTAAACAACATGGTCACTGACTCCACATGAGAAAAGTCCCAAAGTCAACTGAGAAAACAAACTCACAGTTTGGTCCTATTAGAATCTACACATTCACTGATTTAGAGCATCTTTGAAAGGCTGCCTGTTTGCACAAAAACAAACAAACAGAAAAATAAACTGCAAAACCCCCTCCTCAGTTAAACTACTGTCAGCCTGCATTGTGTGACTGAGTGCAATGCTCCCATATTTGCTTCAGGCTCCAAGAATCATTCCTCTGTTCCACTGTTTCTTTTACAGGACCGGACAGGATGCACATGCTCTGTGTTCTCAAAGCCTCGGGTGGGAGCGAAAACAGGGACAACACACACTCACTAGAAAAAGAAATCTAACCTTAGTGGAGACACACATAAGTGATTTCAGTCTTGAGTGCTGCTTAAAGGTCTCTCCCATTAGAAAATAGAGGTCAGCAGCATTAGGTCCACGACTAAACACAGTAATCGTGTAGTCCAAAGAGTGCAGCTAGGTTACACTGGCAGCCCATTAATGCGTTTGGCTTTGAAAAAGACAGAAACTGACAGCCTTTCAGCTACTATTGCTGCCTCTGATCCACAGTGACAGAGAGGATGGAAACTGGACTGCAAATTTGGGAGAAACACACATTTTGGGGGCAGCTTGGTTTTAAAAAATCCTCGTGTTGTAACCAGGTTGAGTTAATCCATTCCCCTTCCTTGGACCCTGCAGATAGTAATTACCATATATTTCTGGCATGCTCTGACATTGGCCTGTCAGATGGAGAGTGAGTGTGTGGATGCAGCGTGGAGGCAGCGCCCCGCTCTGCCTTTGTGCTCAGATGTGGTCTGGCAGGGTGTGTCATGCCTGATCTGCAGTCAGGCTTTTCTTCCTGTCTCTCCTCTGCTGACTGTAAGAGCAGGTAGGATCTCTGATGACACTGGTCACATTAGAAGACATACAGTGGATACCAATAACTGGTCCTGCTAAGTTCAACTCTTGCTATATTAACTGATGAGTGTTTCTGGGGGTCAGCACCTCTATTATTTTTAGATTCAAGTCACTGAAGGCTGATCACTTTGTGCAGATATTACAATGCCTTAACAGTTGATCACTGTAGTCAGACAGTTTATGCAAAGTTATAAATATGTTTAGGTTACCATAAAGCCCCTGTGTCTAGAATTAGAACATTTCTGACTTTGGTGCTCACAGTGTGTGATCCAAAAAAAGACACCCCGCCAGCTCCTCATTAAACCATTGACAGCAACACATAGACTGCACCAATTTTTTATTATCACAGTTATTTATATTTTAAATGTATACCATCATAATAAACTGAAATGTAACCTAAAAAAATAAAAACAAGAGGTAATAATTCCCACTAAATATTTTCAAGTTGAATCAACAATTAAAATGTTACTAAAACTGAATTTTCTAAGTCAGGGCAAATCGTTTTACCAGTGTTGGGCAAATTTATAATTGAATCTGCAATAGGTAAATCAGCAAAACCTTTCTTTAGAAATCTGATCGCATGTGTAGGCACCACATTTAAAGCTTTCACCATGATCAATTTGAAGTTAAATGTCCTGACAGAGGACAATAGAAAGGGTGTTTACCACCAACTATTGGATTGATTTACAAAATGTAAATTGAATCAACAGCTGCATTTTTATAATTTTAGTTTCCAAAATCAATTAAAGTCTACACCTAGTAGCTGTATTAAAAACTATAATCACTGGATAGGTGACTCTGTGCATGCATGTACAGTGTGTGTCGGAGTATCTCTGTATCTCTATGTGTTAGACTGGGAGTGCAAGCGAGTAGCAGGGAAGTTGTGACAGCCAGTGCTCTGTTTTTGATTTATTCCTTATGAGAAGTGATTCATCTTGGGCTTTATCTTTCTCACATTGATATTTCTCTCTAATCTGTGATATGTATTATTGTAAGTGTGATAGATGGTACAGTATGTGTGTTGTAACATTTTTTAAATACATCATGTATTGTCGTGTTGGTGATCACATGATCTCAATGAAATGAACATACATCAAATAACATAAAAACTCTGAATCTTGAGCAAACATAATAACATAATTAATATGAGAAGATATTGAAATCTTGCAATATTATTTTTAAAAATAAAAAGAATAATCAAGATACAGTATATAATCAAACCTAAATGTCATGGGAATATTTTGTTTATTGGATCAAATTAACCATCAAACCCAACAGAAACATTGCCTTACATGTAAAAATTGGATCAATGATCATAAAATGTGCTCCAAAGAAACACTTTAACTGTTTATGTCTTGTGACAACTGTAACTTACTTTAAAATAGATCCTAAAGAACCTAACAGACACACATGCCTCAGAGAAATTCAAATGTTGAACTTCTGTTCCCTGAAGAAGAGGTATGAGATTGCAACATTCAGCTTTAACACTGGCTCTGGCTTGCATCATTCTTTCAACAGGTAAAACTGAGCGCAATGGGACCTATGGGACAACATGAATCCTCAACTGTCCTACACTCATGAGACAGCTGGTTACCAATAACAAGCCAATAACAATATTTTACCAAGAGGAAAACATTAATAATACTCTCCATCCCATTTACTCCACCAATTTAGCAATGCCCTCCTATAACATTTTTGGACTTACGATGGACAGTAGCAGAACCAGATATATTATTATTATTATTATTATATATCCACATATTCTTCTTCCTTGTAAAAACCTGGTGCCTACATTACCCACAATGCAACTCGACCACCAACAGTTCGGTCAGAGATTTGGATGTGTTGTGCTAGTAGCTGCTAATTTAGCCTCGAGCTGCTAGCCTGAAGCAGAGATGAGGATTGGCTACAGAGTTTTGGTAAGCTCTCTCCACACCACCAGATTGTTTTTTTTTTATATTTTCAAACTTGCAGTCTTTTGACACTATGTTGATGTTGCTCATTTCAAGGTGCATGTACTATTAGTTCTACTTCACTTGGCTGCACAATGAAATTAAAGTTGTAGCCTCCTCCACATAACACACAGAGAACACATACAAATATCCCAAATTAGAATAGAATAAAAATAAAACAATATATACAGTTACTTATATATTTCTTAAGTGTTTGTTAAATGTCAAAGAAACATTGACAAACTAAACGAGAGCTGCAACAACATGCTACCATTTGATTAATCAATGGTTAGAAAATGAAAAATAAATTTATGATTAGCTGCTTTTCTTTGTTTTATAAAACTGTAAACAGACTATCTTTGGCTTTTGGAGTATTGTATAGATAAAACAAGACATTTGACACTTTGTCACCTTGTGTTTTTGGGAAAATGTAATGACTGCAGTGAATTATTTTTCGCTATTTCTGTCATTTTCTAGACTAAACAATAAATCAAGAAAATAACAAGAAGATTAATTGATAATATAAACAAAGCCGCAGCTTATGTCTCCTTCTCTGTATTCCAGAAACGTAACACTCCTTGTACAGTAGGGTTTTTTTTTTATCAGGGAAAGATATCCAAGATAGCAGGTGTGCACAAAAGCAAATGTAATGAATACATGTCTTTTTTATCACAGTGTATCCGTTATGCAGTAGGAGAATAAACATATTTTACCTAAAAATACTAAACCACTTTATTGGTTTTGGATGGCATAAACCAGGATATCAGGCATCCACAATTTAAGTATACCTGCGTGGTTCAGTGCAAAGCTCACACAGTCTGAGAGTAATGAACAATCCCGCTAATTGAACTGAACTCTTTGCAACAGCAGATGCAGTAATACAGTTGTAAAGGCTAGCCAGCTATGAGGTGTTATGGATTCAACTTAAAACTCCAGTCCAGTGCTCTGCTTAGCCATCTAGGTGCTGTGGACGAAGCTGTCATGTTTTCGACAATTGTTATTTTCCCCTTGCACAGCAGGTGACAACGCATTTCTTCTGGGATGAAATCCCCAAGGGCACCGGGGGACTTGTGTTTATGTAGCGGCACCGCGGAGCCTGAGGACATGATGTGTGACTGCAGACCAGCAGAGAGGATGGAGGTGCTTAAACACGGTCAACCATAAAGGAAGGGAAACAGGAACGTCTGAATTTAGCTCTTTACATGTACTGTACCAACACATGGAATCAGGCGAGCATATATACATTTGCACCTACAGCACGCTCCACATCTTTTGCTCCTCCCTCTCTTTTTGACTTTCATACCCCACACAGACATGCACACACTTCAAATGCAACAATAACAGCAACTATGTGTACTGTAAACTTTAAGGAGCTTAAAAAGAGATTTGGGAAGCATGTCACTCACACAAGTCTTCTGGGAAATGTGTGTGCACTACTCTCAGACTCCTCTGTGACCTTTTCATACGTGATTAGAAACTCCAATCAGTGTCACTGCCTTAAAGTACACTATATCCCATTTCATGCTGCTGTCATGTTGTTGGCTGATTGTCACTGAAGTTTCCCTTCACTGCATGGTAACTGAGTCACATTATGTCAAAACTGTAAGGGTTTGGAGAAAAGGCTCTGTGAGCTCAGCATGGATGGTGTGACAGTAACATGTGATATTATTTCAGAGAGCCAATGTCCCCAGACAGATGGAGGGGATGGGGGGGAATATGACTGAATATGGGATTGTGAAAGGAGATTACTCATGGAGATTGTGAAATGTGAAATGTGTCGTCTGCTAATCAGATTAAGAGCAGAATAATCCCTAATGAAAAAAAGGAAACTGCTAAATATGAGTCATGTACAGTATCATCAACAAATACCAGTAGAGTAAACATGTCCTTCCTCATAGTTTATGAAGAGGTTTGATCAAACTTGATGTTACCTTCATTTCACAGTGACTTCATAAAGGATCGCACAAATGTTGTATATGACATTTATATTCAAGTGGTTTAAGTAATTTGAATAATGCTGCCAGGTGACTGACAACAGAAATAAATGTTGCCTTGTTTCCTTTTTATAATGATTGACTTTGTGTTCATTCTCTTTTAATTTAGTAGATAACAAAAACACATTAACTCAGAACATCAGAAAACGTGTGCTTATAAAGTTGTGAATTCAATTAATTCAAATCATCTGTGGGTTTTCATAAACTTGTTAAACTCTGGCCCACTTTGATTTGTTGCAGTAGATGGGTGCTCTCCTACTAGAAGCATACTAACACACTTCCATTCTTCCAAATACCCTCAAAATTTCTCTTTTAATCACCATCCACACCCACTTCCCATGTTCTTTCTTCTGTCTGAACATGTCTTTATGCATGGGCGATCACATGCTGCATACAGTGGGCAGGACAGCTGTCTGCCATGCATAATGTGTCCTCTGAGAGCCCCTTTGGCAGGTGGAGACCCACTAGAGCCTTGGGCATACACTGAGGGTCCCACCACTATGGGAAGGTCTGCAAACATATGGTACTGAATAGGAATGTGCAGAGACTTTCCATGAATGTGCCACCCACATGCAGAATTTGATTAAAATGCAATGAGGTCCTTGTGAAGAAGGGAAGGTGGCTTAGGGGGTCTGACAGTTATTATTGTCCTGTCAGGCTGCTGATGCCACACCACAATACATCTTCTCTGTATCAAAGGAATGGCATGATATATGACTGCAGATGAACAAAGTCTAAGCATTCAATGAAGCACTACAAGCACTGAATATGTATCATCATTTTTATTTCGCATTTTATTTTCTCATACATAGTTAGCTATTCAGGGTTTGGGGCAGGGTTCCTTTGCTTTATTATACCTACTCAAAGCAACCTGATGTCCAATATTCTCTCTATTCAGAAGCAGGGAAATTGGCTGTAGAATAGGACCTTGTAATGGCTGTCCTCGTGTCACCTACACAAACAAACTTAACAACACAAACTTTCACATTTTTTATTTATTTTGCTCAATTGTAAATTGTGTGTCTTCTTCCCAGGTCAAATAGCCCCCAGAAGAAAAATACATTCCACGAATCTAAAATTGTATGCCATTATCGTCATCACTTTTCCTTCCCTTTTAGGCTGCCTGCAGATTTTTAGATTTCTTCACATCTTGGGCGCATTCTCTCACATCGTGGTGTTGTCGTTTTTCCTCATTAGTCATCTTGTTTCAGTGAATTCATGTGAAAACATACACCATTGCACATGCTCTGACAGGCCAAACAGATTTGCAGTGAAATAATAACACAACTGAGATTGATGACAGAATTACTTCCTGAATTATTGCCCCTAGTAAAGCATGAAATAAAAGCTCAGGCACCACAGCCAATGACTATTGTCCAATATATTAAAGTGCTTCTGATCATAAAAGCAGTGAAATTCAATTAACTAACATCATACATGAACTTTAATAAATGTTATTGTTTTTCAAAATACAAAAGAAACATCTTCACCATGCTCCTAACATTTCTGAAATTAGCCACTAAAATAATAAGTATATACAAATAGATAAAACATCTGAAAACAGTAGATTGAATAACATATATTTAATTGGTGACAATGATATATTGTAGCCTACCATCTACAACCAGTAAACAAAGCATTGAATGATTTCACAGGGTGAGCAATCACCAAGTATAATTCAGTTTAGGAAGACAAATTTTTATTTCATGCCACTCATTTCCTTTCCCGGCCAATTCAATTTAAATTAATAAAAATATAAAATGACGCTTCACTTTGCTCACTAATGACAGAGCTTTCTGGTAAACAGAAATCCTAACCTGAATTTCAAGGCAATCAGTTTGGTTTCAGCATGATGTGGAGGAAACAAATCTATGTTTCCAGATTATGGGCAGTACTCCCTGCTACAAGCAGAAGCAAGTGCCATTTCAGATGTAACACAAGCAACATATCAGGTCAACAAAGAAAACCAGTAGTGGCAAAACACTTAGTTCTTTGCATGCAGATTGATTGCTTTTCATTGTTGCCAGTTTGAATACCCTGTTTCTCTGACCGGCAGCTTGGCTGAGTGTGTGTTTGTGTGTGGGCACGTGTGTCTGTGTATTTAGTGCCAACAGCCGGGCCAGGATTTGTGGGGAATCCTGTTGAATCTTGATTTGTTGTCTGTTGTTTTTTATTTCATTCTTTCTGGTGTGTGAATTTATATATGTACTGTGACTGGAGCTGAATTGCTGTGTGCTGATATATAGCATGTTACAGTATGTACTGACAGGTAAAGATTTCATGGTGATTTTGGTGCATTTGCAAGGTTGCTCTTCATGCGAGATTCTCAATAAAGGGTCAGAAAGGCAAATATGTTTAAACAAAGCAAACTTTTAACCATTGCATGTCAGGGCATGAAGAAGATACATCAAACCACTGTTTACTGAATCTGCTTAATGCAAGAAGGACCACAGTAACATCCAAGTTAGTTTATCCAGCTGAATGACACAGTGATAGTAGCTTCTATTACAGCTGTGAGACGTAACTCACTAAAATGGACTTCTAATTGACACATAGTATTGGCTCTGTATATTAGTGAGGAGACAAGTGTCTTGAGGGGGCTTTTCATGTGCATGAAAATGCCTGACATGTTGGAATTATTTCCCTGCTGGTCTTAAAAAAACAAACCTTAATTTGATTACTTTAGCAAAAATGGGCAGATAGGAAAAGAGTCAGCGAAGCAACTGTTCACAGTATGGAGTACAATCTGATACAGACGTGTCTGCGGAACTATTTGCAAATAAATCAAAATTTTCAGATTGCCTCTGAGCTTGCCAAGCTTTCACTAGGTAAAACCCCAAGCGTATACAAGCTCCAAACAATTACAATCAATTCCAGGCTAGCAGCATTTTTACCACAGCAAACCGATGCATGAATTAGTGATGTCTGTTAGGTGGCTGTCAGTTGGGGGGAACATAATCCAAGCAGCTGTTGCACTGAGCAGTTCCAATAAGTGAAGTGAAGAAGCTCCGATAGGACACATCTGCTGCAATTAGACAGAAAATATGAAGAATTGTGCTGGAAAACGAAAAGTTTAAATTCATAAATTTTGCTTCATAACAGCCACATGTGTAGCAGCTGCCGAAAAAATAGTTGGCTTGTTTGCACAGAACTACCTTTGTAGTGTTGTAAAAAACTAGCTTGGGAAATACGCTTGTTCACTTTCTTGCAGAGAGTTACATCAGAAAATCTATACTACTCTCATGTCTATATGCTTAACATGAAGCTACAGCCTGCAGACAGTTAGCTTAGCTTAGCATAAAGACTGAAAGCAGGAAGAAACAGCTAGCCTGGCTAGCTGGAAGTCAATGGCTCCGCAAAAATACAGTCCAATGCATAACTCCCCGAAAACCACAACTTGACCACTTTGACTTTTGACAGAGACTGGCTAGCTATCCATTCTTAATGCTATGCTAAAGGCAAGGCAGTTTTATTTATAAATCATGTTTCGTATTCAAAGGAAGTATAACGTGTTTTTAATTTAAAGGAGCAAATTAAAAGAGATGAATCTATATAGAAAAAAAAGAAAAAAGATTAAACAGTAAAATATTTAAAATAATACTATTATAATAAGGGTTTTAAAAACATTTAGTTAAAAGTGCTTGAGAACAATAAGATTTTTGATTTAAAAGCTGCAATGGTCGGGGCATTCCTAAAACCATCAAGCAGTTTGCTCATATTAAAACTTAAAAACAAAAACAAAATACTAGCTCTAGTTTAGTATTTTGTACAGATATGAGATTGTCTCATCTAACTCTAGGCAAGAAAGCAGATTAGCATATTTGTACCTTGTTATACCTTATTACACAGCTTTCTTGAATACCCGCGTCTGGTTAATTATGGCATTTCACGGCCTGTTCTTTCTGACTGACAGACCACTGCTGGAATAACACACTGTTGCTATGGACATTGTTCTGATCATAGACTTTGGAGGACCACTTCCAATCAGACCAATCAGCAAAAAGAAGTCTGGTAAATTTAACGTCAGCTTGTTGACACTCAGTGGCATAAGCCTCCACCAGAAGACTCAGGAGAGCCCAGGAGAGATTATTGAGGTCAGAAACACCAACCACACAACTGTTCCCAAAGAAGTCCCATTCACCTGGTCTCACTGGATGGACATGGATTTGCCCAGTTTAACGCAATTTATAACAGCTAAGTAGGCTAAACTTAAGAAGGCTTCAGATTTTACGTTGCTATGGACACAATTCCAACTGTAGCATCTAATGGATTTTTTTTTTTAGCAGAAGCAATAAAATCATTTTTAAATCATTATTTTGTGTCATTTTAAGTAGCCGTGTAAAGCTTCCACAATAATGAAATATAATTCATCAAGGGCAATGTCTGCCTTTAGCTTGAGAACCAACACTGATGAATAAATAGGGTTACACACTGGTTTAATTCAACTGACATTGAAATGAGGCAGAAAAATAAGGCTCTAATCAAAGCAGACTCAGCTGTAGGCTCCTGACAGCAAGGCTGTCACACTTCCCATGACCTAACCAAGATTGATCACACCTAATCCAGGCAAGAATCACTTCAAATCTTTCAGTCCCTCATGGTGGCAGATGTAAGGTGTTGATTACCAAGTCAAAGGTGCCATTGAAACAGCTGGATCTTAAATAGCACCAGTCCAACCAAACACTAAGAGCTTCAAACTGAAAATCCCATTTGAAAACATTTCACACATTATGATCTCATTCACTTCTTGTTTTTCAGTCAGCCAGACCTTAATTTGTGTGTGCTTGCCAGCTGGGTGGAACAGACATTAAAAATGAGAATGTATTGTCTTACCTCCAGAATGTGGTGGAGGGCCACACAGCAGAACCACTCCTTGACCTTCACGGACTGATACAGAGCTTCTTCTGTGAGTCTTGAAGTTTTCCAAGTCTGAAAAAAAAAAAACCGACAGTAAATAATATATCCCCATAAATCAGAGACTAATACATCTGATCCTTGCACACATGAAAGTGCTGTCATGAACAAGTTGTTTTTTCACTCCTGTTGTTCTTGCTTCTTACTCCTATTCAAGGTCACCGCCTATGGAGCCTAAAGCAGCATGCAGCAGGCGGGGAAACACTCACAACAGGTTGGCAGTTTATTAGAGAACTCCCACAGATAAACACACCACACAGTACCAGACAAATCCTGGCCTATATTTCTTTGGACTGTGGGAAGAAACTGAGGCTTAACTTTGACAAATACAGTTCTTGTAAACTCTGAGGGCCAAGGTTCAAACCCACACTGTGTGTGAGACAGCAGTGCAAACCACTGAACCGTCATAAACAAATTATATACAAATGCAGCAACTCCAATAGACTCTATATCTATTTGTGTTCTCTATCTATCTGTACTAAGGAACATTTGAGAGTGAAGATTTCTTGGGTGGTAAACAGCCTTTGGCTTTGCTTTAGGCCAAATCACCCCCTGTGTGCGTCTGTGTATATTGTGGATATCCAAGAATCACTGTGATGGTGCCATGGTGTATCAGAAAGAAGTGAATTAAAGGGTCCCAATGGGGACTGGAAGAAGGCAGCAATAACTGGTTAACATGTTTTAAAAGCTGAGGATTTTATGGAAAGCAGCACCGCCAGGTAGAATGATAAAATACAAGATAAAACCCTGATTTTTCAAACAGCCCAAAACAAAGTAGTACTAGTATGCAAGACTAGATAATACCGTATGTTGTATTTGCATGCATTTATTATGTTTTATTTTGATTAATATTTAAATGTGATGTTAAAGGACAACCATACTGTGCTATATTAAGTTAGTATTAGAAGGCTGGATTATGTATTTATTTGAGGAAGGTTACAGTTTCCTCATTACTCCACACAGATCTGATGTTTTAGTCTGCAGTGATTGCATTGTCTCATCAGTGGGGTTTAAGATACATGCTTCATTTACATCATCAAATATTCGCCAAGTCTGTTTCCATTGCACTTTGTTGCAGTTAGTTTTAATTGATACACTTTCCCACTTTACGATATTTGGCACATGTCTCCCAGTGCAGTGCCTGCTTTGTTTACATCGCAGTCAGATCTAAGTAGTGCGTCCTTCCTTGTTTTTAGAATAGCTGTGTGATTTTGTTTCTTTTTCTGGTTTTAAAAGTTTTATTCAATGAGGCAAGTTGAACGGCATGTTGCATGTAACATACTGTTTTGACTGACAATTGAGAGAGTAAGAAAATGAATCTGGACTTTTACGGTACCCTGTACCCTTCCAAAACATGAATGGAAGTCCTATATGGGCTAAATGCATTATGAAAAAAAAAGAAAGAGTTGAAATCAATAGTGACACACACCCACTAATATGAGCCAAACAGCAATCTACCTCCGAGCTGCTGAGCAGACAGTGCTGTGTCGGGTCACACATGAGAGATTTTAATAGCTGCAGTTGTAATCAGGTTACCTTACATTTATCACGCCCACCACTGAACATTACAAAGCAACTCCTGGTATTGTTTTGACACCAAAAGTACTGTTAAACTGAACTAATTTTCGTTTGACAATTGATGGTCACAATAGCAGGTCATAACCACTTCCAACGATTCAATGCACTAATGGCATACCATCCTGGTAGAGCTCACTAAATGTAATTCACAACCCGCATGGAGGCTTCATGTCTGCACTGATAACTTGGGTGGGAGGGGGATAAATATATTATTACTACTTACATCTTACAGCAAGACAATATAATTATGAAGTACAGATATTTCAAAGAAATAGCACACAAATCAATTACTACAATTCATAGTATTTGACTTATTTTATATTTAGGATGCCTGCTTTACTGTCAAAGTGCATTGATAAATGTGCTTTTAACTAAATAATAGACAATAGCAAATTAATATATGAAGACGGGAGATATAGGGTCTCACATGTATTCATACATATTGTCCAAATTAGATTAGTTAACCTTAATTAACCTTGCTCTATAATACGCAACATATTCTAAGTCACTGCGAGCGGCGGTGCGGACATGAGTGCTCTCTTTGCAGACCTGCTCGTTGCAAAACTGCAACCAATCCACTTTCAAATCAGATTACTGATTAGTTCAGCTCCAAGTGATCTTAATGTAAAATTATTGGGCTCACTGATTTATGAAGAGGACTATAAGGTCAGTTAATATATGTCATATTGGCTGCAGGACAAGTCAATTAAGAAGCTGCCTTTAATTATTTCTTTGAACATAAATCTCTTCTTAACCCATGAGCATAGTTTAAGTAATAGCTATTTCAGACTCTTAAGCCCTATTAAGAAAGCAGTTCCTAATATTTCTCTAAAGATTGATGCCAGATTCGGCACTTAAGGGTCAATATGATCGGTCTACCTCAGGTATGTAAAAAGTGAATGCAAAAACTATTGTTCAAGCTATATGGAGACGTTTACATATGCCACTGTTAAACTAATTCACTATAATATTACCTGAGATTTATTATTATTTTTATTTTAAACTGTTTTGATAGAGTGCTGCATTTTACGGAGGACCTGTTTACATTTATTGATCATACAGATATACAAAATACCTTCCAGTCTCCTTAGTATCACTACAGTAGATTTTTTGTGGCGTTAGTGGAAAGCAAAAAACCCCTAAAAAACTGCAGCAAGCATTTTGCTTTTGTTTTTCTCTGTGTGCCTCTGGGGTGCACCTCAGCTCAGTTAGCTGCAGGAGCTGAGAAAAGCATCTTGGACAGCCCAAATGCCTTCCCAGTGTATACACACAGAGGATTACTCCACATTTAAAAGCAAGTTGTCAAAACACACTTGTATGAGTGCACTGCTCTGCTCTGGCCGGGTGTCAGCACAAGTAGCCATGTCCATAGAGTGTGAGCCCCCAGGAGCTGATTGTAACTGGTAGTATTTGTGCTCCAGTTGCCCACCCACTGCAACAGAAACTGAGTCACTGTGCTGCAGTGGGTTTCATCAAGGACTGTTTGTGTTTGTGTAGAGGGAGCGCAGGTGTGTGGCACTGAAGGACTCGAAACTTTAAGAGATACACTGAAAGAGTAAGACAGCCACCACCTACTGAGGAAATAGTTTGGTGTAGCAGTATACTCTGAATAACACTAAGACAGGATTTCTGAATAGGTGAGTGTACGGCACCAATCTGACCAAGTTCTCAATATCCAGTTTAATTTCTCTCAACTATTGACAAAGATTACCCCCCCACACACACACAATAAAAAAAAAAAATCATTATTTTACTAGAATAATGATGATGTTTTTAGTCACCTTGTTTTTCTTTGTTACATTGACAATCAACTATTTTCATATCATATTTTCTTGACATATGTTTAGACTGACGTGTTTGCTTGATAAGCACGCTCTGCAATGCCTCTAAAGGCCAATGAAGTACACCTGAGCTGCCAAACCTGCGGATGGGAAAAATTGAAAGCAGGGCTGTAGCTAAAATAGAGCAGTGTTGGAAACTGTAAGTAAAAGTTTGGGGTAGCTGCACTTTACTTAGTTATTTCCACTTTATGCTACTTCAACTCCATTACATTTCAGAGGGCAATGTTGTACTTTTTACTAGCTTATTAGACATCTGACATCCATCCACATCAGATTTTACATACAAAATATATGATTCATAAAAGACATAATGCATGTTATAGTTTAAAACAGCTATAATCAATATTCACTATCAATTATTACCTGAATCTTCAGCTCCACTTGGCTTTACAGAGCTATATAGTGAGTTTCAGCTCATTGTTTAACTCTTCGGCATGCAACTTTACTGTTGTGGTTCACTCTCACTGCTCTTATAGTGGTTTTCAGCTGCAGCAGATTCCAGAGACAAAGCTCTTAAAACCTACTGTAAACTACCTGCTTAGCACCACACAGACACAGTAAGCAAGCAGCTGGTGAAGATAGTGGAGCATTTAGCAGCTAAAGAGTCAGATCTTCCCTCAGGAATTGGTAGCGACCTAAATTAGAGCTAAAATAGAGTGAATATTGGCCATCACGTGACTTTGTTTGAATAATAAGACCAACAACATTGTGGGTGACTGTGCCACAATCCATTAAGTTCTACTGTATCTATCTGATAATGTTGCTCTGTAACTACCTGATATGTAAATGAGCAAATGTTTGAAACAATTTTGCTATATCAACTTAAAATGTGATGATATGTCAATTTTACGTTCACAACTTGTTTTGTCCCCGAGTGATACGCACTAACAGAGTATTTCAAAAGTTTTATAATTTGTCATTCAAAGGCTCCAATCTGAAGAATAAATATATACTGACATAATGCCTTCACTACATCTACTATACTTAGTAATTCCATTTTTAGGTTGTCTGTTTTCTTGTATCCATCTCAAGTGAATTATTGACACACTTCAATGTGGGAAAAGAAGTGTAGAATTAAACCGCTCAAAACATGTAAATCCACTCATTTGATTTATTAACTTGTTTGTTCCTGGTCCTTCCTGGAAAAAGAACACACAGTCTCCACACCAGAATAATTGAGCATCCGAGCGTACTCCATAGATTGGATGACAAATTCGCTGTCTAGTCATTTTTACTCTGCAAATCACTGTCCTTCTAAATTACATTTTCTGGGCTATGAAAAAGTTGGCCAACACTGGCAGGATGGTGACCAACTCATACTCTACCAACTCTTCCCCTAGCTGTGCTTCTCTCGTCCCCCTCTCTCTCTCTCTCTCTCTCCCAAAGATTTCTGCAGGTATTACTGCCTCCGGCGCTGTGGAGTCTGGATCTGTGGTTGCTCCTGCTGC
>JAVQJL010010072.1:0-20297 GCA_036024295.1 Nannoperca obscura | reverse complement strand
CCCCCCCCCCCCCCCCCCCCCCCCCCCCCCCCCCCCCCCCCCCCCCCCCCCCCCCCCCCCCCCCCCCCCCCCCCCCCCCCCCCCCCCCCCCCCCAGCCTGCCAAGGATGTGGCGGAGGCATTAGGGATTGCAGCTGGTGTGCAGTCAGGCTGGCTGGGCGCAGCAGCACCCCTTGATCCTACGCAGAGGCAGGTCTCAGCGGACCTGCAGGTGCCAAGACACCGCCATCCAAACCTGGAACCATCAGCCTCCACATGGACACATGAAAACAGAAGGGAAAAAATAAAAATGCAGAGAGCACGTGCGTCTGCAGTATGTATATGCATGCAGCCAGGCACACAAACATGTCCTCCTTCGCTTTGAGCACAGTTTCACACCCTCCCACACACACACACACACACACACACACCTCTGACAGGCCATACACAGATGTTCCGTGATAACTATGACAATGTCAACACACACTGCTGCCTAACTCGCATCCTAAGTCATAATAAACTAGAGGCACTGAGCCTCCAATTCTTCTTTTGGGCTTCTCTCTGACAATTTGTAGACTGCTTCTGGCTCCAGGTTGCATTCCTGACCCCGAGTAGGAGGAAGAGGAGAAGGCGGAGAAATGGAAAAGACGCTCAGACAGTAACAGCGGCTGGGTATATATACATATACGACAAGCTGATCAGGATGGAGAGACATGTCACTCGGTACCCGGGCTCTCTATTTTAACGCACCATCAGCGCATGACCCTGCTGAGCTGCTGTCCCCTTCAATTAGGCCTTGGAGAGGATTAGCAGGAGGAGAGATACAGGAACTGGCGCAGCTAACGGAGTATTAAAGAAAGGGGAGGTTGAGTCATAGGGAGGGAAAGGTGAGGCGTCGGTGGGGGGTTGGGGAAGATAAGACTGGCTGATATGAGGACCCAGGCAGAGCCGGTACAACGTGGTGAGGACACACACACACACACACACACAACAACACCAGAGGAGTAACTATCAGGTTCTGCTGCTGCAGCCTCCTATAGAAAACTGACACACACTCATCAGTGACTGCAGGAGGACAGGCTGGATGTGCCGAGTCTATCCCTCTGATGCTCAGCTTCCAAAATTAGGTATTTTACTATTTTAGAAAGGAGAGACTTTTTTAAATAAATGCATAAAAATAGAACTTGTCTGTGGCACTTTTGAATAGGGAACACAAGTCCTGTGGTGGAAAAGTAAGAAGTAGGGTGTTTTCATTACAGACCCCAACACATCAAATAAAAAAGATCTGTGTGTCAGTAGACTGGATCTGTACCTGCTCCAATGTTGAATAAACTGTAAATACCTCTAATAATGATACATTATTTTATATGCACTGGGGTATTTACATTTTATAAATTATTTTATTAATGAAACATGATATAAAATCTATTTTGGATGTCACTATGCTCTTATTTTATTTGATAAAGCGGTATATAATACGCAGAGGAAGTAAAATGAAATGTTTTTTCATCAACAAAGGAAGCCACGGTGTCTTCAGAATGAATAGTTTTTTTGTTAATTGGGTTTTTTCAGAGAAAAAAAGTTCCACTCAAACCTTTTGATGCTTCCAGATTTGATGTCAAATCAGTTTAATGGTTTCACGTCAGTCAGTTCTGGGAGTAAATGTTCATTTTTTTATAACAACAAAATGAAAGATTTTCTCGTTATTTACCCTGTGCCCAATATCTGAAAGTAAAATAAGATACAATCATCATCTGAAAGATTTAAGAAAAAAAAAGCTTGCTGTTATTGGATGTTGAACATTTTTGTTTTGTTGTTTCACATTCAGTAAGCAAGTGCGGGGTGTTGAATATGAAGCATCAGGTGATATTTTATAATCATTTATAAACAGCTATTTAAGCATGACCTGAGAAAGGTGAAAAGGAAATGACCTTTGCCCCTTATTTTGGATTTTGAGCGACAAATTGAGAGAAGCTGTGGCAACTCTACCCTGAAAAACCCCCAACTAAACAACAAAACACTGCTGCTTTCCTGCTGCTCACCTCCATTACAGCGAGCCTCGACCACGATTGCCAACAAGGGAGCACTGCGAGCCCTTGACGCTGAGAAACACCGGGCTGACAGCTCTGCTAAACGAGACGGAGAGGATGACGAAGCGAGAGAAAGCCATGAAGAACTACTGCACAGCTTCCAGCATCTACGTACACACAGTTAAATCAACTGCTGGTTTTTTATTTTGGATGCTTTTATCACTTTGGATCGCTCACCTGAGCTCCCCTCGAAGCTATTAATTTTAAGCCACAAAGTTTACTGCCAGTGCGTCGCCTTACATTTCTGCCTCCGCTCAAAGAGCAGGAGGGTGGAGGAGAGAAGAAAAAGGCAAAGAGGAACTTATTGTTTTTATATGAGATCTATTCCCCTGGTGTTCTGGTCAATAATGACTTGATATATCAGTGACTGCCTTGCTATTTGCACTGTTTTCTGCATGTTTTCTCTGCCTGTGATTGAGCGGAACTATTTTCACGCATAGAGAGAGGTGGTTGAGGACCAGGGAGGCTAACGTCTGTTTGATCAAAGTTTATGGGAAATTTCCCGGGGCCGCCGGGGGAGTCGCTGTTTATGAACTGTAATAAAAAGAGTCATTTTGATGCTGTGACCCCGGTGCACAGCCGGGGAGGGGGGCGGGGGGGATTTGGTTATGTCTCTGTTTGCATGGAGGAGGTGCTCTCACAGGCCTTGGAAAAGAGAAAGTGAAAGAGAAGCAAGAAGTGAGGAATTAAGAGGTGAGGGGCTGTAGAGGATGAGAGTAAAAGAGTGTGATTAAAAAAATCATTAGAAGAGAATTTAAAATATTTTAAGGGAAGGGAGGAGGGGGTGAACAGGGGGGATTACACCCCTGTGTTGTCGTAGCAGCCAGCCAACAGCTCTTAATGAAACACTTTGGTTCAATTTCTGATTCATCTCACACAGCGTGATCAGCTTTGTCCCCAACAATCCTCCTCTCCTCTGAATTTAATGCATCCTAAAAGAAAAATGTGAATGCATACACTCCTGCTTTAGACTCTCTAACGGGAGGACAAAGAAAAGGATATTAATATATGTGCCACTGCCGCATGCTTAAGTATGTTATGAGAAAACGGCAGTCGATAAATACGCATAAATAGTAACCTTTGAGAAAATCAAATAATGTTGACCTTTCTCTAAGTCAATAGTGTAATCCTCTGTGCTCCTGGCTCCCTGCAGAGACGCTTGAACAGTATCACACTTTTAATGAAGCGATGATTGGTCTCCAAGTTGAAAAGCTTACAGCTAGACTTGGACAGATGCTCTCCAAAAGCATACTAAATGATAGGTTAACATCACATTAGCTATTCCTCTCGCAGGATGAAATCAAACCTTAACTTGTCCTTTTTCCCCCCTTTTGCCTGCTTATATGGACTTAGCTGGAACCACACGGAGCAGGCGCTACGGCGAGGCTCTCTCTTACAGACTCGTGCATGTGCACTTCAAATTAAAACTCAAAGCAAGTCATCAATGACATTTCTCAACAAGTCCTCCAACCTAAACAACAGAATAGATTGTTTGCCAATGACTCCCAAAACCACATGTAAAGGTGTACCAGACTTTCATCGTCATGGTAACAATAAACGTGAAGCAGTCGCAGTGTAGTTAGTATGTAATGTTAAAATAAGTCCACGTTAACTTTTGGTTTCACATGAACAGCCGTCTGCTGTGTCACTCTTTATTGGTCGCCGGGTAAACGTAAACATGGGTCGTAACAGAGTGCTGCAGGAATGACATATTTTTGCAGTTAGCATCAGCCTCCTTCCCTTTTTCATTGCATTTTGGATTATTGCAGAAAATACGCTCTTTTATGATTTTCTTAGGCTATTAACTACGCTACGGTCACATGACCTCAATGTCACCACCACTAAGCTTCCAACATGTTCTTTGGTTTTGCGCGCTTACCCCTGTTTGAGTTAGAATAATGTGCAAGACTGCCAGCATAAACACAACGAGGCTGTAAAGGCGGACGAGTGAGCAGATGAGTTCCTGTGTTGGGCGTGATGATTTTTTTATGTTCCCGACAACCTCTCATTTAGTCTCAGGTATTAACTGATGCATGAATATGTGACTTTGAGACAAGGGAACCGGAAGTGCAGAAATGCTAACTCATTTCCAGGTTTTAGGACTCATTCCTGCAGGACTCTATAAGCTGCTTACACAGACCACTGATACGGGCGCTTTTTGAGGAGGACAGTGTCAAATTTCTAATTGGATTGATCAATACCTTCTTTCAGCTGATGTTCAGTGGAGGTTGAGTTTCAAATATTTAGCAGTAGATGTTATTAAAACACCTTACAGACGCACTCTGCACTGCTTCTCTAAATACAGCTCCCCGGGTCAGCGAAACTGCAGGAAAAATCACTGCGTGATCCAGGGAAGCTTTGCTGTGACAACACTCCTGTCTAGTTCCTGTCTGAGATTTATCAGAGGTTTCACAAAATCAATGCAGCTCGCTGTAAGAAAGATCACAGCAAACACTAGAGACCCATCAGCGGTAATAGCCATCTCGACACGGACGGGGGGAAGAAAATATGTTTGTCAGAAGTGGTGAATTACAGAGAAACAAGAGAAGATGAGTTGAAATGTACAACGTGTATTTTTATGACACTTCTCTCAATATATTAAAGGTTTTAAATGTGCAAAAAGCGTACACCCAGCGTAAGATTGCCTTTGTGCATCTATATGTTGCACACGTGTGATTAAAATGTGTGTAATGTGTCCTGGACTTCCTGCCAGCCCAAACACAAGCACACACATCCATCACACAGCACACCTATGGGTCTGTGGCTGCATGCCACACACACCCACACCCACACCCCCACACAGGCAGGCGGAGGATTATTGAGGTAGTATCAAACAGGAATAATAAAGCAGGTTCTTAAGATTTTAATAAGAATAAAATGAAACAGTAACCACCAAGGGGCCAGCAGGGTTAATCCCTTCTATATTACTGAAAATAAAAAAAGGATAAAAACAGACAGGAGGGCAGAGCTGGAGCCGGAGGAGAGAGAGAGAGACAGGGAGAGAAGAAGGAGGAGAAGGAGGAGAGGGGGCTGTGGAGATGAAATATAAGAATAGTGGTCGGCTAGTATCAAAAGTAAAGCCAGTTCAAAGGGATTGAAATGAACAAGCAGGTTTAAAATAGCACAAACAAGCTTATAATTTCCTGCTCTTCCCTCCATTTAATTCTCTGACAAAAACACACACTCACACACACACACACAAAGATGACACTGTTTGACTGTGTTTAGACTTGATGAAAGCTCAGTTCATTCCCTATGCGTTCAAACACCCGTGTCGGTTCAGCAGCATATTTCCAATGTCAAAGCACGTGCGCCGGCAGCAGATGGCATGAAGCAGTTGGCAAGAGTGAGCGAGCGTGAATATCTGTTTACTAATAACCCTTTAATTACTTCAGATGGGCAATGGGATCAAACATCCAGACCCACACAGGAATTAGCCTTAAATGGGACTGGACTGAAAATCTAGGCTAACCCTTATGTTGCCATAAAGACCTTTGCTGTGAGAACTGGCACTCCAAAAAACCCTCAGAAAATGTAGAGATACTTTGAATATTCTCTTTTCCACTTAGAGGTCTTTATTTATAATCAAACACCACAGCAGATGCTTTTAAATAAATCTAAGAAGGAGAAAGCTTCACATATGGCTACATTGAATTATTATTTTCTCTCGGTTTTTTAATTCATTCTTTCATTATTTAATCTATAAAATGTCAGTAAATAGTGGAAAATGCCCATCACAACTTCCCAGAGACCAAGGTGACGTTTTAAAATAAAACACAAACTATATATAAAAATAAAAAAGAGAGAAAAGAGCAGTAATGCTCACATTTCAGAGAATCCAGATAAAGTTTGACCTTTTGACTTCAGACTTCAGTTAGACTGCAACTAACAATTATTTTAATTATCGATCCATCTGCCAATTATTTTCTTGGTTAATCAATGAATCATTTGGTCTATAAAATGTCATAATATAGTGAATCATGCTCTTCTAAAGCTAAAGGTGACATGTTCATATTGCTTATTTTGTCTGACAAACAGCCCAGAACCAAAGATATCCAGTGTACCACCACACGAGACAAAGTGAAGCAGCAAATTCTCACAACTGAGAAGCTAGAAGTGAATTTTTGGGTAGTTTTTGAAAAAAAGACAAATAACTGAAATTGCTGTTTGATTCTGCTTGTCAGTTACAAACAGACAGGACACCTTTCTTTTGAACTGATACTGGATTTTTAGGACAAATACCGATTTCTATTTTTATATATTTTATTATACGGGCCGTTTATTTTAAAAATAAAACACAACAAAAACAATAGGGATTTCTTTTGTTGGGTTGTATTTGGTTATTGTGAGGAAGAAATGTACTGATCGGGACATTTGAAGAATTGTCTCATCAGGGCTCTCTGGTGGACAAACCGTGTCATGTTTCTAAATTACATGTCTGCAAAGGGTCCAATTGGCATGTCTGCACTACAGTCATTTGTTACTTACTGGCCGACATGCACACAAATATCAAAACATCTGTGATATTCGAACAACATTTGATTGATTGATTGGATCCCTCTGCAAGCAGCATCTCTAAAAACTTTACAACCCATTTATCTACACACACCGCTTCTCTGCGATTAGTGCACATTTAGGGTTACGGTTAACTTATCATTAAGTGTGTATAACTCCCTCCAAGTATGTGCTTCCTGGAACCAGGAGACATTTTTAATATTTTGCACACTTAATGCATATGCCACCGCTCATATGCGACGTAGTTGAGTGTTATGAGGATGCTCCTGGGGAGAAAATCCCTGCTGTGTGTAAATGTCACGAAAAAAATTCCTTAATCTGCCAGAATAACGTTAACCTTCTCCATTTTGTTCCACTGAACCCACCTCTCGGGCAAATGTGTTACAAAGACGTGCGCTGTTCCCCCCAGCCTGCGCCTCGTCTTTCCTTTATGCCTTTCATTATGTGAACGGAGAGTGAATGCAGTTTGCTGGCTGCCCTTTTCCTGTGCGTGTGCATTGAGAAAGCATACATTTTAATGACGGGACCTTTACTTTTGAATAACAGTGAGGAGGGAAGAAAATAAATTGAGATAATACTCTTGGCATTGTGGGATTGGGCAGCTGTGTGGTGACGACCCCTACGCTGAGACCAACCTGTATAAATTAAGATATAAATAGCCTCATCTAGAGTAGTATTACCAGGGGTGTGCTTGAGTGCTCACTCACATGCTTAATATATGCATGTAGGTGTTGTGTTTGTGTGTGTGCACCCTCATGAGGGAGGCAGAGAGAAAAAGAGCATGCATATGTCCAATGTACAATCTGGTTGCATGACAATTGTGTTTGTGCGTGGGGAGGGGGGGGGACGTGTGCACACACATACTTGTGACAGAGTGCTGGGGAAACCTAAATCCCACTCAAGTGTAAGGCAAACAGTGGTGGCAGTGTGTGGTTATTGTATTTTCTTTGCCTGGATCACAGTAAACACCCCCAGGCCTGCGCTGCCTGCCTGCCTGTCACCACGGCCATCCTGCCATCAGCGGCCAGCTTCATGCTGCAGCCAGAGCCCTTGCGCAGGCCCCACAAGGAAATTAAAAGGGGATTAAGGCTGGCTGACACTTTGTGGCCGATTACTCATTTATTTTTTGTGTGTGAGAAGCGTAGGGTGGCAGGGTGGGGTGGCATCTTGTCTTGGCTGGGAGGAGCTGGGTACGGCCTGGGGGCCGGAGACGAGCCGAGTCTAGTGTGATCATTTACAGAGTGCTACAGGAATGGGTCCCGAATCTCGGAAATGAGTTAGCATTTTTGCACTTCTGCTTTCCCTCATCTCGAAGTCAATGAGATTCTTGAATGGATTTTTGGTTAGATGCCTGAAATAAGGTCTGTGGTTAACACAAGCTTAAGAGATTTGTGATTGTTGAAGCTTTTACTGGTCTAAAAAAAGGCGGTGGCTAACGAGTGGCTGAATGAGACTATATAGTTTGTCGTGGACATTAAATGTCATCACGCCGAACACAGGAACTAATCGACTCACTTGGCTGCCTTTGCAGCCTCGTCGTGTTTCTACTTGTGCTCTTGCAAAGTATTCCAACTGAAACTTTCGAAAAGGCTTTTGTAGACGAGGTAAGTGAGGGAACAAAGGTGATGCTAACGTATAGGTTGGCCCACAAAATGACTTCATCCTTGCAGCACTCTGTAAATACATCCCAGATTGACGTCAGCATCCTTACTTACATACCAGGGCTAGGCCTTGTTACAAATGTTTTTGATACTATTCCCAATACGGTACCTGGGTTTTGGTATCAGTTTTTCAATATGAGAAATATAAAACGTTTTGAATGTTGTGAAATGTTAAATGATGTCTAAAAACACAAACAGCCAGAGGAAAACTGTCTGAATAAAATATCCAAAATGTTGACTTAAATCAGGAACGATCTGTTCAAAGAATAAAGGAATAAAGAATAAATATCTGGCCAGACATGCAATGCCAACAGTCAGTACTTGACAATTTTGAATACACATTTCGGTCAGTATGAAATAAATACTGAGGCTCAATACCCAGACCCATTCTATGTAGACGAATCCAGATTCTTAAAGTGAAAGTAGCTATATCAAAGTGCTGTTACAACTAAAATTGTATTTAAATTGTAACCAAAGTAAAAGTATTATCTGTAAAACATCTTCAAGCATCAATAGTTTTTTGTCAAAACTATTTTCGATCATGTCAAACATGCATTGTGATCAAACTAAAACAAACCTGCTTTTGAGAAGTTCACATTTTTGGGAGAGTTTGTCAATGGCAGTTTATCTCGTATCAATTGTTAAATTCAAATCTGTAACTATAGCCTTAGTATAGCTGTCAGATATATGCAATACAACATATCCCTCTGAAATATAGTGACGGGAAAGTACAAAGTACTCAAGTAGTACTTAAGAGTTACTTCCCACCCCTGTCCTTTGCTGATCTGACAACAGCTCATTTGCCATCTCATCCTTATGGAATGTTTTTTCCTTTTATTTGACCTCCCTGGTGCAGGATCCTGGCATTAATTTTGATTAGCAGCAACTCCCCTTTGATTCGGATGCGCGTCAGGCAGTTCAGGTTTGCTGCCTCTTTGTGTTAGAACTCAATATCATCGCTGCAGGGAAAACAAACTGTACAGATGCCAGTGTTTGGTTTGCTAATTAGCAGTTTGTATTAGTAATTAATAGGCATTACCAGTCAACCGGGCTCCTGCTCGGCAGCCTCCAACAGCCTGTGAAGAAGATCCAGGCAGCGCGCTCCCCATGCAGAGGCCCAAGGAGAAATGTCAGCGTGGTAGTCACTCTTAAGTCAGGACGAGGAAGAGACTGTGACCTATCTCTGTAATCACTACTTTTTAAAAAGGGAATATGCACCCTGTAGAACCAAGTATCAAAAACTAATCAACTAATAGTTCTTAGTCTTCTTGATTACTTATTCTTTGATCAGCTTTTTCCTGATTAAAATCATTATTTGCTCATTTTAGCTTGTATTTTATGTAAGCAAAGTTTTTGTTATTGTGTTAAAGGAAAGGGAGTTTTGTAGAAAAAGGTATTTATATCATCAAACTAAGGTTATGAAAAAAAGTCTAGTGAAGAACTGAAACTGGCACCAGCTTTAAAAAGTATTTCCCAGCTTTGCTTCTGGAGTGAAAAGGTATTTCTACAGTGCAAAACAACCTGACAAGCTTTAAAATCTGTACAGTAATGTGTCCACCACTGATTTGGGTAGATGATGAGCTGAGGCGTGGTGGGCACGAGGTGAGGCGAGGTGTGGTAGAGTGGCAGAGTTATCAATTATCCAGAGCACAGTGGCACTCTGGCTTCCTCCAGATCTGGTGTTAAATTAAGTTGTCAGCCCTGTCTCTCCGATTTCCCCCATCACACAAGCAGACGGTGATAGCGCGTGACGGCCGCTCGCCGGAGCTCCTCGCCGGCTGCCGCCCCGCATCTCGCCTGCAATTCATCAGCTTCTGAGCACACTGGCCCAGCCTCAGTCCACGCCAGCGCACGCCGCGTTGCACAAGAGCCAGCCAGCCCGCCAAGCGCAGTGGCGGAGGAAAAAGGATCGGATCACCTTCCAAAAACCCGCCGTAGAGGACAGGGTGCAGCGGACTTTTGCCCCCGTGTCTGGGGCAGGAGCGGACTTGGTGCGCGTTTGAACTTGAGGTGTGTGTTTGTTGTTTGTGCAAAAAACAGAAGAAAAAGTGTGGAGGGGGAAAAAAGCGTAGAAGGGCATTGTCTTGGGAAGCGCATAGTGCAAAATACAGCCTCTGGCCCTGCTGTCCTGTTGGGGCAGGGCCTCAGGTGAGGGCAGAGAATACGGGACACAAAGCAGGGAGGCTTGGCACATGGGCACCAGCCACCAGCTCCCTCGCAGCACACTACTGAGTTGAAGGGCACCGGAACATTCAGTCACTAAAGGGAAAGAGAGGCAGTGAGGGGAGGAGACAGAAAAAGGGCAACCAGGTGACAGAAATAATGGATAACTGTATAACAGCAGGGTGCTAAGCTCTCAGTGCTTAAGTATTTATTCTTGATGAATAGTAATGACGACACACTTACAAAGCACTTGTTTAATATGGAGAGGGCTCGAGAGGGGCAAGAATCGTTCCCGCGCTCCTTTAACAGGACTAGCGTGCTCTGAGGCGGCCGCGGGGAGATGCCAAACCCTGCCCAGCCCTCCACCTCCGATCTGCATTCAAAAACACTTGCCGTCCCTTAACACTGTCCCTGCCTCTGCACTGAATAAAACATTAAACACCATTCTGAGATATTAACCTACTTATTGAAAAAAAAAGTCAGTGATTTATGTCGATTTGGTTGGCTTTCAATGCTGCCCAGCTGTCACCGCTCAGCCTGTAACCTAAATTATCCAGCGATGCTCTTTCACTCCAGTTAAGGGAATAAGCATTCCTTTAACACTTCAAAAGGCCCGAGTGTTCTAACTCTTGAGTTGTTGTTTTATTTTTTCTACACTTCTTAAGTTCAGTAATTATTCAGTCTGGGTGATAATGAGCGCACAGTTGACCTTGCGGATAAAGAATATTTTCTTTTATGTTTAGGCATCATGTTTTCCGGGCTAATTTAAGAAAACAGAGCTTAATCTTTCACCAAGAGCAGCAAAACACCGGGCCCTCAGATTCTTAGCAGCACAGTGGGAGGATCCCTCCGGTTAATAAGCAGCATCCAGGCCCCGGTGTATAACTGGCAATGGGGTCGGCAGCCATGGATCAAACAGTCGTAACCTCCTGTTCCAAAGGTAAGCTGCAATCAGATCTGTGGGGGATCTTTAGCCAGGGAGGAGAGTGTGTTTGTGTGAAAAAGAGGCAGAACAGACGGGGGAAGTAAGCATGAAAAGGAATGAGAGGGTGGGAGTGAGTGAGTGTGTGTGTGTGTGTGTGTGTGTGTGTGTGTGTGTGCGCAGTTCATAGGGAGGATGGCAGCCCTGCTCATCAGTGACGTGCCTGAACGGAACCCAGAGGGGTGCCCGGACTGAGCCCCTGCGCTTAATTGGGCACTCAAATGTTACCAGGTCCCTTCCCAAACGACTTGGAGGTGACACATGGCCAAGCGAGGGAGTGTAGAGGAGCTTGTGGAGAGAGGAAATGGAGCAGAGGGTTTAGCACCTCCTGCGGCCAAGTTTTTTTCTCTCCCTCTGGGTTTTTTCGGTCGGGACGGCGGACGCCGTGAGTGATAGCGCATTTGGCCTCTCGCTGTGCCAAGGATGACAGAGCAAAATTAACCCCTCAGTGGTGGGGACAGATGGAAATGAGGCCAGTTTCACTTTTCTGTTTCGCGTTCGTAGCGAACACATTCATCTGTTGCAGAGAGGGGTGCGACTGTGGAAAGAACTACATCATCTCATGGAAAATCTCAGCCCTAAAAAACAAATCAGTACTTTGACAATAGGTGTAAAATGAACACCCACATGTGATTATTTGATCACATGAAAAAGCAGAAAATGAACTGCAAGACAAGGACTTCAAAGTATACTGGAGCAAGATGGGAGCAAATTCATAATTTTTTTCCAGTTCATCAAAGCCTTCACCGGCTAATCCCTTTCTTATATAAATAGCTCTTTTGGTGGAGAGGGTAGCTGCCGCATAGAGCTCTAACCCTTCTGTCCCTGAAGCTACAGCCAGGATAAGCTGTGTGTTGGATTGGCACATCGGGCTGCCTGGGGCCTGCTGCTGCGCTGGCCGCCAGTACAGATGGAGGGCAGGGCTGGGCAATGCCAGCTTGTCAGTCGGATTAAAACGACTCATTTATTCACTGAAGTATCGTGCAAAGCGACCGGGCCAAAGCGGGGTGAGGCGAAAGGGGGAGAGGAGGGTCGAGCAGCGGCGAGATGGGGGCAGCTTGGACGTGAGAGAGGGTCCTCTGCTCTCTGGCCCTCGCTCCCTCTTCATCCCGCTTTCCTGCCTTTTTGCCTGTTACTTATCTTTCTAGGGCTGCCAGAAGCCATTACCGCAGTGTACGGAAGGCGGCCGGCAGGGTGGCATCTCCTAGTGCCCGGGTGACAGATTGCTGCTCGGCATTGGCGGCGGAGGCGGTGAGGGGTGGAAAGTGATTGGCTCTGATGGTCAGGAAGTGGGCACCGAGAGCTGGAGAAGGAGGTGGAGGAGGAGGGCAGAGAGTCAGGGAGAGGATGACAAGACCCGGCTGTGTGACCTTTGGTATCGCGCGAGTTACTTAAAGGGGCACAGGCCCTGCCTTTAAGAGCATGCTTGGCAGTGGTGGCCGCCGTGGTGGTTGCAGGCCGAACACGGATGCCAGGGCAAGACGAGGTGGCCCCGATGCTGACTTCTCTGGTTGTGCCCAGGACCCCGCTGTCCCTGCAAAACCTCAGTGAGGATAAGTAGAGGACGACTGGCAACGTCTGCAGATTCATCCAAGGTAGTTTGCTGTGGACAGACTCACCTCTGCAACTTCAGAACCGCTGCCAGCATCAATCTTAGCATCCTCAAAGTCATGAAGTGTTTTGGGGAAAGATGTCAGACTTTGACCCAAAAGAGAGACAACACCCTTAAACCAAGAGTGCTCAATATTTTATAGAGGCCACTATAATGAAATTATGCAAGTCCCTAATTACAGACAAAGACAAAGATCTACAATTTAAAAAATATTACGTTTGAACAGAACAGCTTAGGGCCTACAGCCTTCTTTCTCAAGATGGCACACACTCAGGGCATTGACAGGCCAGACCTGTGTGAGAGCCTGTGTGTGTGTCAAGGGGGGGTGAGGCTTGGAAGGGTTTTATCGGGTCTAATTACTCCCGATAGCTGTAATTTACAGGTTGACAGCAGGGAGAAATCGTCAAGATTCACACTTCTGCGGATCAGCATCTGTCGCCATTACTGCATGGCGCACGCTGCCGGCCAGTCGGCGAGCAGGAGGAAACAGTAAACAACAAACGGCGTGTGACAGATTAGCAGCGCGGGCTAAAGGACCTTCCACTGACACATCATTTCTCTCGCTCCGCGAGTTTGTTTCGCAGCAGCTGTCACCAATAAAATGGAAAAGCAGGAGATGGGGAGGGGAGGTGGCGGCAGCGGAGGTGGCTTTTGTTCCAGATCCAGAGAGGTGGGTGGTGGAAGGAGAAGAAGGAGGAGGAGGAGGAGGACAGAGAGGTGGAAGAAATGGAGTTGGGAGGGAGGGTTAGCAGGAGTGACCTGTTTAAAAGTCTGGCCTCACTTTTTAATGAAGTATTAGGAGGAAAACCAGGGCAGGGCAACATCAAACTGTATTTTTCCGCTGACTGTAATTACCCTCGCTATTCTCCCTTTTTAGGTCTACAGTACAAATTGCTAGTGTCACCCTGAAGTGGTAATTTTAGTTCCGTTTGCATCAGCGTGTGTGGTACAGTCAGTAAAGAACACGTTCTAGAGGGTAAGCATTATCTCAGGACGTACAGTATGTGAACACATTTGTTAACACTGCTGCACTGCAGACCGGTCCAACACACTTTCCTCTCTCCTCCCATCCCATGTGGCTGTCCTTCTCCTGGTCCCACGCAGCTCAGAGCGGAGCCAGTTCGGTCCGGTGCCAGAGAGGGCTGGTGGGCTACACTGCTTTCCCCCTGTCCACCTCATTGCCTACACACAGCCTATCTGGCCAGCTCCTGTACACGGGGCTAGCACCGCGTACATCCTGGCAATCCAAGTTTTCCTTGACCTCCAAATAGAGGACGTTCTCCAAGTTGTTGGCTCATTAACCTGGACTGTTTTTGTCGACCAGCTCCACAGAAACAAAAGTGAGGTCTTCTCAGAGTAGTTACTGCAAATGAATCAATACGTCTGACTGAAAATGGTAATGTAACTAAATAAAGATGAGCTGTGTCTACATAAATATAGCATAACATGAATGTATATATTGATTTGCACCATCACAACACTGGATAAACGTGTCGCACAATACCTATCTGTTTTATTATAGAGCATACCCCCAGATAACTGTAGGGAGACTATTTCTGTTCAAACAACAGAAGCCGAAGAAATCATGTTTACATCCTTTCTATCTCCTTGTCACAGAGTGACTATTGTAGTGAGCAGAAGGTTTGCAGTGGCCGTAAAGGATAGGAAAGCTGCGCCGTTAAATTGCACCAGATAGGACTATGGTCTGCCTATTAGTGACCTTGGCTGTAGGGTTGCTGTTGATGCAATGCCTCTGTTACAGACAGTGAGTGAGTAGCGCCGATTATGATTGGAGGCCGATCAGTTGGAGCACCCTTAATCTTTTGTATTGCTTGTCTCTCAATTTCGCTTTTTCCACAATGTACTTTTGATCTCAGTGGTTTTTGGCATATCGACATGCACCGGCAAGATAGAATTTAGAGTAGTCTCTGCTCTCAAACTGCCTTACTGTGCAACAACAATGTACATCTCAAGTCTCTGCAAGTTGTTTCCCATAATAGAGCAAAATACAAACCAAACATCAATTTAAAACCTTACAGTGAAATGTATAATGGAATAAAACATCCAAAAACAATGGTATGATCCTTTGAGGGCAGATGGAAGCCTCTGGTGCAGGTTTGTCTCCATCCCCATCAGCAAGCACATCCATAACGCTTGGTGGTTGTGGGGTGATTGCGTAGGTCTGGCCCTGTCCTGTTTCATTTCTAACGGGAGACTGCCCGGTGACTCCGTGTGCCAACCTCCAGAGCCCCTAGTTCTTCTCACAAGTGCCATATGGGCGGCCCAGCCCCATTCCATTAGCAGGACCTGAGGAGAGGCAAGAGCAGGCCTGGACCCCAGCCCTCCTGGCCTTCCCCTGGCACTGCCACAGGGCATGTCCTGCCCACTGCCAGCTGCCCACAGTAGGTCAGAGGATGCAACAGCAGCTGCCTACCTGAGTCTGGCAGCAACTAGCCGCTGGTTACAATGAGACACAATACATCAATGTGCAGGAAAGACTATCCAAAACATCTATTACCAAGACAGAACCCACAAAATGGAGCGTGTTGCAGAGCCATCTCACGCTTTGAACAGCTGTTTTTAAAGATCCTTGTTTTGCATTAATTCACAGCAAACATAAGCAGTCCCTTCATGGACCAACCTGTAACCACTTATTCTATATTCTACATCTGTACCATCTGTATCATGTTCCCTTTTAGCTCTCAGATAACAAAACTGTTTAACATTATTGTTACTTTATCTGTTTAAAATGTATTTAAAGTGTAATAACATATAATCATAATGAAAGGAATTGTGTAGAAGTAAAATATCCAGAGTAATTTAGGACCCTGCACAATGTTCGCTACAAGGTCTAAGGTTTGATATATATTTAAAACCCGGCTATTTATAATTGTGTTATTCTGATTGTACATACTGTAATTGTATTATGTTGGTCTACTCTGTACACACATCTATTGCATGTCTGTCTGTCAAGAGAGAGGGATCCCACCTCTTTTGCTCTTCCTGAAATTTAGCTTATTTTTCCCATTTTTTGGGGGAGTTTTTCCTTGTCCGAATTGAGTCTAAGGAGAGAGGGTGTTGTACATATTGTAAAGCCTGAAGCAAATTTGTGATTTGTGATATTGGGAAATATAAATAAAACTGACATGATTTGTCTCTCCATAAAATGATGCTGGTGAAACAAAACTCTGGGATGACACTGTGCTCGCAACTTTTGTTCTTGTTCAAGTTCAAAGTTCTCCTTGTGTGGTCACTTTGTGTTGCAGGCTTAATACAATACCAAGAACTGCAAGTCTAAATAACCACATAATATATTCTAAAGGCTCTTTTAAAGCAGACTGGAGACGCCACAATTGTACAGATGTGCCAAAACCTTTCCAAGAACTTACTAGAATACCAACCCTGTCACACTGCATCTTCTTTTCAGTAACACATGGTAAAATACCATGATTACAACACACACTTATAAACTGTTGAGTCCAATAAGAGAATCATATACATGCATCCATTGTACCAATACCAGTTTATATATTATAGACACCAAACAGGCTAAAGCAAGCCATGCAAACTATTTGAACTTAACCCCTCAGACTGCTTTTACATATGATTACCAGGCCCTAGTCTTTCACTTCATGTATTTGTGAATTAGGTTAAAGGGTTGGATGCACAGGCATGTAGCGTGTGCGAGGGCACCTTCCCTAAAGACATGCAGGACGGGCGGAGGCAGAGACATTCAGCACATCACATGGGAATGTCAGCGTGTGCCTCTGCAGCTTGTACCTGCCACAGAACCTGGGGCCTTTTTTAATTAATCATCACACAGGATGAATAATTCAGCCATTATTGCTGGGAATAAATAGTGAGGCTGGTTTTCCTCCTGAGTTCCACCCAATCAGTTTTCATGTTTCCCTTAATAACCTACAGATAGGGGCCTGGCCTCAGGTAAACATACCTTCTAGCTAATAGGTAGTGGCAGGAGCGGGTAAACTAAACAAATAGTCCCTTGATTCAGCAGTTTTAGAAAGTTACATCTTATACATTAGAGTCCTGTGGATAAATAGTGTCATGCAAAATGACCACAGGTGATCTACTGCTTGGCCAGTGCTCACTATTTTCCATTGGACCATTTTTATAGGGAAACAGAAAAAACCCCAGCTAGTTTTAAACTTTCTTATGAATGAAGACATGTATGAAAACAATATTTTGTCATAAAGGCCTTTTCTGTTTCGAAAGTCACTTAAACTCAAAAATGCACAGTGAAGCGGTAAAACCAGGCGGATGGTCGAAGTGCAGACTGAGAAAATGTAATTTGTTATGACATTTGTTTAATATAAACATGAAAAATTTAAGAAAGCTCAGGTGGAAAATGTATTCAATGTTAAAGTAGTAGGTAGCCTAACAGCTTACCCCATGGAGTCCAATGAAAACTAAAAAAGACTGTGAACAGCACCAACAAAAGGGACAGAGTGAAAATAATAATCGATCCAAACCTGCATTTGATGGCAGGTACTATGGTGTCACCCAGCAACACCAACCATCCTGGGACATTTTTCCAAAAGGCCTCCAAACAGTGAAATACACTAAAGTCAACTTTGATGGATGAAGCCCCCTAAAAAAACTACCAGCTAATTTAGCTAGCACCACAAACAACACTCAAACTAGTCAAGTCATAGTTTAATGTTACGTAAATGAACAGCGCGAAAACCTGATAATATGCCACACAACCAAAAGATACACAACCAGAAAAGAATAATTGTTATCAATAACCTACGTACACAGCACACAGGTTTAAGCAGAATACTAGGCATTTCTTTTCACTGCAGGTTATTTAACTTGTCATAGTATTAACGGCACAGCTGTTACTAATAGCATTAAGTGAGTGTGTGGGCCAGTGTTCACACTAGTTAAAACTAAAAGACATCCCATGTCTTTTCACACTTAATTAACAACACTTTTCCACCGCAGCACAGGACCCTGAAACCAAAGCAGCTAAATAGAATTATGCAATCATAAGGCTAATTTTACTCTATACACTGGTTTCTCCTACAGGCTTATAAGAGCAGAAATTAGCAACAGCAAGACATCATTAAAGGGGCTGTGTGTAGATTTCAGAAAGTCAGAAATAGATGAGGTAAGTGAAGTTACATTATTATAGCTTGACTAACGTTATTTTAAAAAACAGATTTATAAACGGCAATATCGTCATCAGATTGCTAGCTTGCACATTAAAGGCTAGTGGCTTTGCATCCATTGTTGTGGATACATGGACTGCATTCAACACTTCGGCGTTAGCTAATGTTAGCCAGACAGCTTTATCAATCGCCTTTTGTCCAGCTTCCACAGATAGGCTTAGCAGTTTCAGTATAACTACATTTACTGGATGATAACGCTAACAGCTCAAAGTGAACTTGATGTTTATTATTGATCTGACAGCTGAATCGATGCATTAATACATTTTTTGTTGTACTATTACTGTAGGTCTGGAAGTGTGTTTAGACAAGGATAATACTAAACTAACGTCAGTTATAAACAGATGATAGGAGTGGGGTGACTAACGTTAGACTGGGCATAATGAACATACACAGACGTTTTTGCCAACATATCCTGTGTTCATCAATTTGTGCATCATCGAAGTTCACCTTGCTTTATCATTACAGCATTTTATTTTTTATACAAGCTCCTTTATTTTATAGAAGTACACATTTTTTCAATGTCTTATTTTAAGTTGTATAATGTCAGTTAAGTTTAAGTTTAAGGTATTTATAATAAAACTATGGTACTGTAAACCACACTCATGACTTCTTTTCTTGATCCCATTGTTTGTTATTGCTCATGTAGTTGAGGTCGTGTCCTTTATGGAGAGGGGAAGAGAGAGAAAAGGCAAGAATTAGAACCTACACAAGTAACAAGTCAACCAGTAGGTACAATCATTACATGGATATACATCAGCAGAAGTGTGCAAAAGTATAAGCATGTGTCATTTTGGCAGGGTAAATCAGGTTAATATTCAATGAAATGTTATTCCAGTAGCATATAATCCACAGAATAGGAGATTGAGCATAAGAGGTAATAAACATGTCTACAGTATTGGAGATAAAGTACATATTTCCATTGCATGGCATGATTTGTAGACTGACTTTTTAATTAATCATAATCAAACACCACGGCTCCATGTGATAGATCACATAGAAGGTTATTTTGATACGATAGCTAGCTAACTAGGTGGCTGGCTAGCTAAAGAGCGGGATGCGCACGCCTATCAACCCCCTCTGCAGCTACCCTTTCCCCGTCAACAGCACCAGAGCTCCACTCTCCAGCAACAATCAGACCTCTGCTCGCCATCCCATAGGTGCAATCACTCCCCCTTGATTACCTCCCGCGCATTCCCAACTATCACACTGTCCTTCACTACACTATGTTAGCTAGCTAGCAGTTCGTCCAGGTTACATGGATGTATTTTTCATCCATGTGTCGTTAGCAAATAATCTAACGTGAATTACGTTTTTATTTTAGAGCTAATCCTGTGAGTTATGTCAAGCTCACAGGCTCTAGCCTGAGCTCTTTTGTTGGCTAGCTATGGCATAAATCCCAAGCACCCTTGCAACAAGGTCAGCGATTTAAAAGGTGATGCCCCGCCCACTTTCCCATCAACTGCGTGTTTAGAACTTCCAAGGTAACTTGGCTGTAACTGCTTCTTGCTACTCTAAATGTAGCTAACATTTCCTAGCTAAAATCACAATATATTTCACATGCTTTGCACTAATATTCACTTACCTGTTGTTTTTTTTTGTACCATTAGCTACTTGGAGGAGCTTCTTCTTTTGTTTTTATTGCAGCTGTTAGGGAGATGAACTCTGACCTGTGACACTCGGGAGTGCAAATACCGTCCCGAGTCCTCTACACAGAAATCAGTCCACAGGCTAATAGGCAACCGAGAAAGTCGGGAAAAGTTAAATTTTTTAAAGTCACATTACAGTCCACTCACACACAGCCACTGTAAAGTGATTAATACATGTAAAAGATTATGAAAAGTTACATACAGTACCTTTGATATTAACAAGTGAACAAGCTTAACATCCACTCAGTATCCATTATAGTACAAGTAGCAAATAAGCTAGCTATTTACCTTGTTGACCTAGATCAGGGGTCGGCAAACTGCGGCTCCGGAGCCGCATGTGGCTCTTTCATCCTTATACTGCGGCTCTGCGTGGCTTGGGAAAATAAATTATAATAATTAAAGTATTTAATTGAAGTGTATTTTATTTGTGTTAGTTCTTTTTTTAAATTGTTGTTCTA
>JAVQJL010010071.1:0-28247 GCA_036024295.1 Nannoperca obscura | reverse complement strand
CGCTCTTTCCACTGTAACAAGACCACGCTTACCGGCATTATCTCACCCTCTCCCTCCTCTCTCTTTCACCCTTTCCCTCCCCTTCTCTACTGTAAAACTCTTCAAATGTATACTCATACTGCCTTTTGCCCATCTTTCTACCTCACTACCATATTTTCACACCTTTTGCTCCTTTAAAACTGTATTTATTTAAATGTAGCACTCATTGTTTTGCACTGTATGTCTATGCTGTTTTATGTGGAACTGCACAATGAAGCCGTCTTTAATTGCCCCCCGGGGACAAATAAAGTTTTTTGAATTGAATTGAATTGAATTGAACATGTGCACAAGTCTCTCTCTCTATGTATCACACACACACTGTCACACTCACAAATCACATTATTACTCGTGACACAATATTTTCTCCATATGTTACCCGTGATGATGATGTTAAGTACAGACATTCTGTGTTACAAGATAAAATGCAAGGCAGTTGTGTATTCCATTATATATCACCATATTTGTGTAACAAAGAGATACACCATTAAAAAAAAGACCATTTGTATTCCAAGAGATTATATTGCAGTACACTAGTGTATTGATGCACGGCTAACACAAATACAGATGTGCAAAGTGTGACAGATGGCGTTGCAAGACATTTATATGTCACGGTGCAAGTGACCACAAATTTGTCCTGGAGACAGGCTTTAAGCAGAAAAGGCACCTCACACACATTTGCCATCCTGTGCCAGCAGCGTTCAGGAAGTGTAGCCACTCTCCTTTAACCTCTACTGAAATTATTTACATGTCAGCTTTTGGATCGCACTGTTTATTTGTATGTGTGATTTTGTGTTTACACGTGCATGGGTGCAGACACATTGGACTTACTTACCGTGTACTCTGACCATATTTACCAGCAGGCGGTGTGGGGCAGTCAGGTGGATGACAACAAAAAAATGAAACGGTATGACAGAGACAAGAAGAGAATAGAGGAGAAAAAATGATTTAGTTCAAAATGTAAAAATGGCCTCAGCAATAGCACTTCTGTCACAAGGACATACTGTGAGTACAGCAGAGCTGCACGGCCCTGTGCAGCTGTTACCATGTTGTTTTGAATGCTGCAGTGCTCACAATTATTGAAAGTTCAACATAACCATGAGCCAATGTCATATCTGCAGACTGATGGGTTTATTACCTGTCAGTATTTTTGTGGCATTTACAGTAAAAGCTACATCAAAGACATTAGTGATGCCTATTGTAATGCTGCTGGCCGTCAGCGTTTTTTTTTTAGGTCATTGTGTTTTAAGTGTTGCTGTTGGGAGACAAATGTTGTCAGTGTTCTGGTACAAGAGTTGATCCTGAGAGGTGTATGAAGTGTTGTGGTTGCATTACTGTAACTGCTGTGCTGAGCTGCATATTGGTAAAGAGAGAACTGTGTGAAAAGTTTTGGGAAAGGGAACTCAGTACAGAGAAATGTGTGTTACCAGTTCTGCTGCCAGTTTGTTACACTTTAAATGAAACTTCCCTGGGCACAACGTGTGATGCTTTCAAATCAGCTGTCTGGCACATTCACAGGTAATAATGCCATTTTTGTGTCAAGTTTGTTGTGGAACATGCCGATAACAGGTGCAGTTGTATCTTATTACACATCACACATCAACTTTTGACATTGAGATCGGTGTTGCAAAACACAAGTAGTACAAAAAAAATGCAAATAAAGAACGGTTAATTTCCTTTTCAGGGTTTATGTCATACTAAAGTTGTTCTCTGGCACTGTGAATTAAAGTGTCTGTTTTTAAATTTAACAGCAGCAAAATATGTATGCAAATTGAAAAAGTCACACAAAGTACAATTAAAAAGCACATTGTGAGAGTGTTTAAACTTGTGTTCATGTTTAGCCGTACACTCTAGATCTTTCAGTTAAATTTGTCTCTCCCCATCACTTCCACCATCCCTCCTGACCTCTGACTCTCCATCCCTCTCTCCCTTCTGGTCATTGTGGATTGTGATGAATATTGCTTCCATCTCCTTTTGCCCTCCCAATGATTCCAGTGTGTGTGTTTGTGTGTGTGTGTGTGTGTTCTAGTACAAATCAACAGGAAGCCATTCTCTTACAGAGGGAGATCCTTATTAAAAGAAACAGTGGTTTAAACCAGTGCTAATTTGTAATGTAATATAATGTTCTGTAGGTAATGAACACATTATTTCATGAATGTGTATACTTTTTGAGTGTACATTGTAGAAAAAAGCACAAAGATGTGTAATTAAAGCATTACCTGTGATAGTGTACGGGTAATAGTTCCAAGCTTTCTCTGTGACATAGAAGATTTTAGGGACCACTGCTCTGGCCCAACTGGGCAGCTTGCTGAAACACAGAGAAAGAAGAGCAGGTGGATTTGTAAACTGAAGGAGGAGAAGAAGGAAAAAAAAAGGCAGAAAAGTGAGAGAACTGTTCAGAGTAGTTCTGTCTTAAAGTCGCTCCACTCTTTTCCTTGGCCCTATAACCCAGAAAAGCCAATGAGCTTCCAGCTGTGTGGGACCATAAGGGAGACCATACAAGGCAGCCACGATGGTGCCTGGGGATCACACTGATTACACCCTGCACCCTGCAGTTGAGTTTCCACAGATTGATAGATACGGAGAGAGACATGGAGGGTGGAAAGTACAGAGAAGTCGCTTTTACTCAGCACAAATAGATTCTAAAAAGTTGCAGCCAAGGAGCCAATGGCCTAAATGGGTGTCCAATCAAAATGCAAATGATTACTGAGGGAGGGGAACAAAGGGGTCAAACCCTGGTTAACTGGAGGAAAATTGCCACGTCGCAGATTTGAGAAATGCATGAATTCACAGGTGAATAGAGCAGATTTTTTTGGGGGGGGGACTTTGATACTTCTAACAATGGAACAGTAAGTCCTGATAATTGGCAATAGAGAGAAAGAAGTGAGTACAGACTGTCTCATTACCGAGTCCAATCAAACAGTCCACTGCAACCTAAATCACAGTTGGTCCAGATTTCAGATTAGCCAGTCATGCAAGGCAAACAGCGCCATAGTTGGACACAAAGCCATCATTAAGTTGTACCACATTTCACTTTGAGGGTAATTCTCTTTAAAGCCATCCACTGATTATTTTAACTCCCACATTATCATCATCTTCCCTTCTTATTCTGTGTCTAGCAGCTGTTACTGAATGTGGAGATTCTACTGAGAGTCTATGGACATGAGACGGACAGTTCCCTCTGGTCTCTGTCAAACAGCCAGGGGGCTGTCCAGACACAGCAGACTGGTCACATGTCCTCACACTGCCTTAAATACACACACACACACACACACACACACACACACACACACACACACAGACAGTCTGCAGCTATAACATGGTAACAGGTGGTTTGTGGGTGGAGAGAGGCAGGCGCGACACCCGACAGTGACTGCTCAAATTATCCATCACTTACACTGACCCCATCTCCCTCTGCCCACACATACAGTAACACTCAGATACCAGCACACACACACAAAACCTCCTCTGAGTTTGATAATGACACTTCACATTTCCCAAAGGCCCACTTACTTGACACTTCTGACCACAAACCCTCACCCCCTCTGCCTCTCACTTTGGTATTCTCTATGTGGGTCTTTTTTCATCTCCATCTCATTGTCTTACTCTTGGGAACGAGTGGCCCACTTGTCTGTGACAGTATTTGATTCTGCTCAGTGTGGACTTCATCTTATCAGTCATCTTATCGCACTTAAAGAAGAAGACAGGGAAATTAAATTCTGCGGAAATACTGTGAAAAAACTGTCCATAATTATTCTCGGTATGAGCATTAAAGAACTAGATGAGTGGAGCAAATGAGGCAAGAACACCAAAAGGGCTCATTATCAAAAGGACAGTTTACATTTTCGCTCTATACCCCTGTAACATAAGATCTATTTTATGTCGTAGTTTCTTCTTCTGATTTAATACTTCGTCTCCATGCATAACTAATATCTCCTTACGTTGAAGTGAGCTATCATTCAAAAATGCCTGCCTCCTGTTTTGTCTCTAGTGTTTGTGGCGTAAGCATTGCCAGGCTAATACTGGTTGTTGTCAGTTTTCTGTCTGACAGTGTGATGTTCCTGGAGAGTCCTGGAAACAACACAGTGAGTTGAATTAGTTTGAACTTGATGTCTGAGTGTGCAGATTTATTATGCACTGCAGGACTAAACTGTGAAACCCTTAGGTTCTGCCTAAATGTCCTTTGGTTCAGTTGTCCATGTTGACAAGTGCTCACGCAAGACACTGCATCCATACCAGCTCAAGGGCACAGCATCTGACCCTTTGCGCCGATCTGTCTATGGAAATCAATTTACATTACTTTGATAAGAGTTGGCTGAATTGATGGATTTGTGCTCCTGCCAAGTGTTGTAAAGTGGATTTATTGAACACATTGGGGACAGGCCTACAGTATATGGCTGGCCATGAGCTAACTGAATTATTGCTGTAGAAGTAAGCCTTGCACTGATTTACGCAAAAAAAAAAACCCAGCTAAATCAGCTGTTGTATTGGACTACATTTGATTGTGCAGGTTTATAAAACATATTAGCACTATATCCCTGATATTAACTTGGTGCTGAACCAGGCATTCACTTGGATTCCCCTCATCATCAGCGTACTCAATGAAAAGTCCAAGTGTCCGTAACACTTTGTATAAATCTACATAATTTCTTCTGTTTTTTTGCTGTAATGCGGAACAGAAAAACTGGTGCAGGTGTGTGATGAGGGGTCACATTGAGAGCAAATTGACAAATGAGAATGACTAGAACACACTTCAGACTGCACATAGGAGCTAATTCAATTGCAATCTACATAACAGAAAATCAAATACTCAATTTCACGCTTATAAAGTTTAACAAAGCACAGGGCCGGCGCTGAGCTGGAAAATAGGCTTGGAGAGAGATGAAAAGAGACACCGAACTACATTTTTTCCTGAAACACAACAGTCTTATGATATTTGAAATGAGCCTATCATGATTATCATGTCCTACCTGTGACTATATATACTCATTTAATAAGACAGCTAACAGATGCTGACATGAACGCATCATTAGACAATAGACACAGTGGCTTATCTTTGTCTTAACACCAAGGATTGCGGCAATGAGTGCCAGTGAGCTATGCAGTAAAAAAAAAAAAGTCACATCATCTATTCAACTCTCTCCTGACAGTGTGAGATTAAATATTAGAAGAAAGTCTCCAGCAGAATATGTTGGCTTTGATGTTTCTCTGGAGCTAGACAATGTTTCTCCTTTTGGGACCAGTGGAGTATTATATGAAACACACATTTGTACACATTGTAAATACACATTTATCTAATTAAATGTGTTACATGGCAAGAGGAAGACACTCACTTGTTGAGGTAGATTCGCTTCTCAGTGAACTGGCCTGATCCGTGCTCGGGGTCCTCATATGGCTCATTCTGGACCACCTCCACCCCTTCCCCACGTTCACTCTGTTCATGACTGTGCTTACTGATCATATACAGCTGGCCAATCTGGTACTGGAAGACAGGCAAAAGACAAACAAACACAACATTAGATCCATTATTTTATTAAATGTAGTGAGACAATTAAAATAGGAGGATGTCATCCTGACATATCTCTGTAACATTGTTAAACAGCAAACTGTCCTTATATGTACACATCTGGACTCACACAACTGACTCATCAGTATACATTTATAGTAGCCGTAAAAATAAACGCAGAAGGGAAAATACCAGGATTACTGCTCTCACTGCATGGTCCTGACACCTGGGGACAGTCGCCACAGCGAAAGAAAGCTGGGGGATTAGGAGCTGTCTGCAGCATAGTAACAAAGACCTCATATCAGGTTAGGACCAAGCAGCAAAACAATAGCAACAGCAGCAGCAGTAGCCAGTTAGGTGACCCTATCGCATGGCCCCTTGTGGCACATCAGTCAACACCTACATCTTTCACTAACCATTGACTGACCCACTTGGCCCAATGACAGTGTCACTTTTGGTCACCTGGACCAGGCTGGACTGGGGCGTCACACGGAAACTATTTTCCATACATTTGAAAAACGATAAGCGCTGCAGTCAGAGTGCTCCAGGACGGAGATTTCCGACTGCTTGTAGGCCTATTTCCGAGCGGGGGAAATCAATACGGCCCTGATGGTGACTTATGCCACTCTGCTGGAATGCTAAGGGTAGGACTCAACTGCCACACACACACACACACACACACACACACACAGAGCTCCAACCAAGGATAGCTGTGTTAAGCTAATGGAAAAAAAGACAAGGACTGTCTGGGATGTTGACTTGTGACTCTACATCCAGCCACAAAAAGCAAGGAATGGAGAGAAGAGAAATATGATAGTGTAGTGGGGGTAAAACGCAGAGCCGGTGTGTAACAGTAAACAACCTCAGTTCTTATATCACAATGTCAAATCTTTCCATCTGCCGACCATGACAGAAAAGCAACCTGAGGAAGAGTATTCCCAGCTGGAATTTTGATGGCACTGTGTTGCGGACTGAACAGCTGTTAGAGTCTGGCATCACTTTTCCGCCGCAATGAAACAGGCACAGGCCAGGCTTAATAGAAGAGGAACCTCACACACAAACACGGATGAGTGTGTCAGTGTGCTTTGTATGTCAGTCGTGTGTCAGATTGAATGATTTGTGAAGTTCTAAAGATATACATTAAATAAAAAGAGGCTACATCTTACAGTAATTTAAAGACGCTCTCATCAATATTTATGTATTACTAATTCATCGAATGACAACCTGTATGTAAAAGCAGAGAATTTTCACCCGACCCTGAAGGTCTCCTCAGCATTACAAAGCGTTTCAGCTGCACTTAACTCTATGCTTTAGATTTATGGGCCTCGACTTTACTGTTTTTGTTCAGTCTCACAGGTGTTTTCATTTTCAGAGTCAGCTTTCTTTTTGACTCTGAAAATTGGCTGTACGCTACGAAATATTACTCTCAGGAGTTGATGGAGACCAAAAAAAAAAAATATAGAGGGAATATTGGACTTATATTTGTCAGGGGGACACAACAATGAAAACAAATTAGTGAATGCAGGTTGCAACAATTAGAAAAACTGCTCTAGGCCTAGGGACGGGTCATGTTGGGTTCAATGACAGCATAATCATTGTCATCCGTGTAAAACTGCAATATGATTTAATATGTATGAGGAGGTAATACAGCGGGAATTGTCTCAAAAATCATACTAACACATGCCAACATATTGTATAAATAACATCGACAGAGAGGAATAGCACTAAAACCCATATTTTGTAAGTGTTCGCAAAAGTGTGTTATTGCAAAGGTTGAAATAAACAAACATGATTTTGTACACACCGTTGTAATTAACTACAGCATTAAAGTATTATTAGTTTAAGATTTCAGACAGCCTGTATTTAATATATATTAGGGCAAGAGAGATGGAGAGTGGGGGAGCTCACAACATTCAGACAGCTAAAAAAGGAGAAGGTTGTCACACAGATCAATAATTACCACAATTTCCACAGATTTCAGTTTGGTCAAAACAAAGATGAGAGACGGTTGAACTGCATACATAAATCTCCCTGATAGATGAAAAGCATCAAGGCAGAGTACCCACTCAAGAGGACCTCTGAGCGCTCCTCTGATCGCAATGATTGCTAGCAACATTAATGTATTAACATTAGGCACCATCTTTCCTGTTTCCCTGGGCTCACTCAGGGTTCAGACGTATTGTGTAAACACACCAGCCGTTGTAATGTTCTTCCTACCTGCCATTGTATTCAGCTGCCGAGCTGGGAACTGCGGTTGATGAATGAGAGGCTGTTTTCATTGTTGTCTTTACAAATCTTGCTCTTATGACTCGGAGGGAGAAGTGGCCTTTGCTCAGGTTAGATTGGACATGAATAATCTGCTTTTATCTCTCTTTTTCTCTAAACACAGTAGAGCCATTGGACAGGATCAAGGGCCGACAACAAGGAGAAAAGATGCTGTATCATAAGCTCAGGTGTAGTTTCTTCTCTTCTACATTTCTCTTCCACATGCCATTTGATATAACTACCTTCTTAGTCACTCAATTTTCTCCATTTCCTTCTTTCTTGCTTCTTTTTATTCTCACTATACTACGTTTCTGCCAAATTTCAACCTTTCCTTTTGGGAACTCTCCTCTCTCTGTTTGCCTCCAAACAGCAATTAGATCATTATGTGGTATCTGTTAAGGCCACACAAAACTCAGTCATCTTCAGCACTCAGTATTTGCCCTCTGTGTCATATCCGCTTATGACTGTCTGTCTGTGGATAACTTGAAATTGACTAATGGCATGGCAAGGAGTATCATTACACACGAAGCTACTCTTGGGGCCAGTTATAACAGTTTATGGAGTTTGAGAACTAAAAGACCACTTTTAAGAGGGAGACGGGCAGGGCAAGCTGACCTAAGAAAAATAATGAAACCAAAAACACATCTTGACTGTGGTCCCTCTACTTCCTTCCTTTTAATCCCCTTGTGAAAGTCCTCTGTTTTCACATCACACACTTTATGCTAAGCTAGCCAATTGCTGGGTGCTGCCTTATATTTAATGGACAAAGATGAGAATGGTATCAACCTTTTCACCTGAAGCTTGAATTATGCCTCTCTGAAGAAACCTACGCATCAAATGGTGTAATAGGTAACAGTAGGCCACAGAGACTCGCAGAGGAGCTGATGTGAACACCTAAATCTCAACAACTCATCATGCAGACCTGCGCATCAAGCAAGTTGATTGGTTGATTTGAAGTCCTACTGCGATGTGGGAGACAAACATAAGTGTAATTCCACCTCCACTCTTTACTAGTAAGCAAATAAGCACATTCCTGAAAATGTCAAACTTTTGCTTTAACAGGCAGATGCACATCACACAAATGCAGCAACAATATCGCATGAAAGTGTCAGTTCAATGACAGATTTGTCCTGGTTACATTAAAATGTAGTCCCCTACACATAGGAATTAATGCAGATCTTTTTGCAAGAAAAAGTGTCTGTGTCTCTGCCTTTCTGGCTCTCTGTTCTAACACAACAGCAGGTGGTTGGGAGCTGTGGTCATTGTGCTACAGCCAAGGAGAGTGTTAGTGTGAGTGTAAGATAAAAATCCTGACACAGCAAACACTTACACACACACACACACACACACACACATACACACACACAAGACAATACTGGGCACAATGCTAGCATTTAATTAAAATTCAACCACAGAGTAATTACTTCTTTGAGTGCTCAGTATTCTTGAATAAATGACTGTGTTCCTGTTGAGCTAAATAGCTTTTGCATTTAGATGTCCATTTCAGGGCTGTGTTTGTGTGTGTGTGTGTTCTGTGCCAGGCAGGGGCAGGTGTATGTATGTGTTGGGAGGTTATAGGACTAGGTAAGTTGGGGGTGCCCTTTTCTTTAGACCAGCCTGGTTTTGTAAGGTGTGTTGTAGGTGTAAAATACAAAGGCTCTGGTTTTGAGTTCTTTACAAAATACCATCATGTGTTATAACTTCCATATCCATATTGTTGGACATCTGAGGGCAGATATACACACACTGCCTTTTACAGAGGATGAACACAAACAGTGGCCAAATGAAAATGTCCAAAATGCAAATAGAGACATATTTATACATAAATGAATATGTTGATCCTAATATATCAAGCCATATGCTAACAAAAATACAGTTAGTTCTTGCAGTGTAAATTTTGAAAATTATACTGCACATTGCAGGCCATAATCTAACCATAATTACCAAAATCTAAACTCATACTGGTTATGGACATCAGTTGACGTATTGCATATGGATCTGCAAGTGTACAGCAAACACGTCTATAAATTCAGCTGCAACACATTGTTTGGCAGATGAAGAACACAACACACATCCAGCTCATGGGGTAAAATAACAACACATACTGCAAGACTGCATTGTGCCTTCAGGCAGTGTGAGAGAACAAACACCATTTACTTCTTCATCTGCCAGACTTGATGAAACCAACCTGCATCATGGCAAACAGAGAACTGTTAAATATCGTACATACAGATCACAGAACTCCAGTATAAGTACAACCAGGAGCTCATGCACTGCAGTAAATGGCATTGTGCTCCAGGGCAGAGCTGTGTTATGGGTCTGGGAGTCCCACACAGGACCTCTGCCATAAAGAAGCGTGTAAACAGCATGAATCCACAGCGTTAAGAATGTCTTATTTGGTTGACGTTGTGGCAGGCAGTTGTGTGCTGTTGATAGAGGGAAGTTAAAGTAAAAGAGAGTAGAGCCACTGAGAAAAAAAAGGAGATATGGGAGTCAAACTGTGTTCTAGGAAAACATTGTTGTAGACAACACACAGAAAATGTCAAGAGCAAAACAATAATTTAATTCCTGCTGTTTTTATTGGAGGAATCTGCATCTTAGCCTGTTACACGGACCACAGAACGGATGACTCAGCACGGCCACAGGAACGTGAAAATGGACACTCAGCAGTTTTGTCAAATATAAAGAAAACATTCCTCAAGTAAATGGTTTAGAATAGCTTACTGCATAGCCTCATGCATCAACGAGGCAACAGAGATAGGAATAGAAGCCCGGTGAGCTTGTTAAAGTCCAGGACTTGAGTGCAGCTTCAGACAACCAACACCTCAGGACACACCTGTGGGCTCAGTTCCAAAAATGAAATAAGAAACAGAACCTTGGAGCAAAAAACAAAAAATAGGAATCTGTATAGACAAAAAAAAATTTGACCCTCACCCACCATCTCACTCTGAAAGAAAGGGCCACATCTGTAAGTCTTGCATTGTCCTAAAATGAGGGGCGAGATTTTCGTTGATAACATTCCAATGTTAACAAAAACCTGTCAGAGATTTTGTTGCGTAGTATTTCTTTAGTATTAGTATTAGTAGCATTACTATTACTGACACTGACTGACTGAAATCAATTTCCTAACCTCTGTCTCTAACACTCATGACACGTGATACGTCTAAGTGGAGTACTTTCTCACAGCCTAAAAGTAATTCTAACCTCAGATGAGGCTTTGTCACTTTCAGTCTCAAGCTCTAAAAATGTAACTTTTCTTCACAAAGACTAAAGTACATCACACACATCACATATTGCTGTTTCAGCAGAAATGTGGGCACGCTGTTGAGAGCGAGTGCAGTATGACTGGCTGCATTTGCTGCATTCACGCTGATTCAGCTAAATGTGAAGGTGAGTGTTAACTCCCTGTAATGGTTTGATAAATTCACATGCTGTAGCAGTGTTGGTCACACAAGCAATGTAGGAGCATGCGAAGGTTTGCTGCTGGCTTGGGGATGCAATGTGTTGTGGTAGCTCAACACTAGCGTATGCTGAGCTACACAATTGCCTTCCCTATTTTCATGGCCGAGAGCAATTGAGTGTGACAGGTCTGACAGCAAGATAACCTATTGTTGGTGCCTTTTCTTTAGGAAGAACAGGAGGTTCAGATTCTACCCAAGAGGCTCAGAGTACACCTCCTGTATTTTGAATTGTGTTTGCTTGATCCCTCAAGTCAACCTAAACTGAGGGGTATTTTCTAGACTCTCTGTATAGAGTCATCGGTTGCAGGAATTCATGTTTGTAATATTTTGTATTGGAAACTGGAGAAAAATGCTATAGCAAGTCCTCCTACACAAGATATATATAGGTAGTAATGTGTCCTTTTCAATGTAATTTAACACTGAAAAGTACTTAAGCATGAAAAAAACATGGATGGAACTGATCACATACCAGACTGTACTGTAGTTTAATAATTTTTTGTGCTTCTTTAACGATAAATTGAAGGGAAGTCAGAGTGGAAAATGTAAACCTCTATTGTAGTATCATACAAATCACCTAACAATATTAGAAATCTGTACAGATTTTATGTAGAAACCTCACCTCATACACCTCAGTACAATGCAAGAACGGAGTTTCATTTGAATTTCACTTCCACTTTAGTAGTGACAACAAATAAAATGTAGTGTCCAACTATTATTATAAATGAATTGATATGGAAATGACACCAGCCCTGTTATGCTTGCTAGGAGAAAACCGGCACATTACTTAAACTATGTCAAAGATGTTTGTAACTTATTAATACCGATTGCTGAAGATGGGAGGGAGCACTCTTCCGTTGTGCTTCCCCCTCTACCCTTCTCGCTCTGTTCCTCTCCACCCCTCTTTTAATCCTGCATCGCTGCAGTGTCTGAGGTCACTGAACCAAGATTACATAACGTCAAGATCACTCACTACGGATCACTCCACAATGCATCAACTTTACTCACTGCCTGGCAAGCACACTGGGTGGCCTACTGACGTGATGTGTTTACATACATGAATGTAACAGGAGAAAAAATGGGTGAGGAGAGAGGGAAGGGAGAGGAATGGATTGAGGTAGAGTGTCAAAGAGAGGTAGAGAAAATGAGCAGGAATACGAGAGTAAAATGATAGCACTGCTGCAGAGGCAAGATGTTCAGGAAACTGACTGACTGTTAATCCATTACATAAGAGGTCTGGATTGAGGACACCTGTCCTTCTCTTGCCCTCCCCACAACTCATTTTCATTTCCATTTATTTGATGAAAGTCACTTTCTCCTTCAACTTTTTTCTCTGCTGACATTCTTTTCCCTCTTTCTAGTTTTTTTCAAATTTTCTCCCCTCTCTGCCACCAGTCTTCATGAGCCAGGTTTGACAGCAACATTATGTCAGCCATTCTTCTGATATCTTCTGCTATAGTGACTGAAAACCAGTTTGTTTTACCAGAACAAAACTCCTCATTTCAAACCCTACAATAATACATTTGGGCATTTAGCATTTAATACCTTTGACAAAATGTCACAACTAACAACACATTAGACCTCGACTGGGCTGGCAGTAACAGAAGTATATAATCATGTTGCTTTCAAGAACTGACGCGAGACAAATGCCTACATAATAAGACAATAGAATTTAATTGGATCGTAGTGTAGGTTGATATGTATGTTTATATACAAGTCACGTCTAATAATTACCTTTCACACGTATGTCCTTTTTATAATCTTCCTCCCTGCAGTTTTCATATGTGTTGGATATCATCTAATAAAGGAATTTAGATCCTGATAACTTTTGAAAACCTCTGTCTACCATGTTTTGACTTGCAGTAAAATATCTCAACATCTACAGGATGGATTGGCACAAAAGTTGGTACAAACAGTCATGGTTCTCAGACCAATCCTAATAACTTTGGCTATCCTCTGACCTTTCTCTTAGTGCCACTATGTAGTTGACATTTTTGTTTTTAAGTCCATAAAATGATACACAGCTTCATGTCCCCCTAAGGATAAATTGTAATTCATTAACTTTTCATCACTGTCAGGCCAAAATTATTTTGGTTTATGACCAAATACCTGCAAACTAATGACAACATTACACATACAAATGTTTCCACTTGATTAGATTTGTTAGACTGGTTTATCTTAAACATGCATTTTCAAATACCAGCAGGAAAAGCAAGAGCCTTTTTCTGGCATTTGATGTTTACCTGCTGAGTCCCTGTGATGCTGGTTCACTTGATATACTGAGATCCTAAAGTGCAGGGAGTGTTCTCCTGATATGTAGTTGCAAGATGGGACCGATTTTTGTGTAATGTGACAAGAGGATGAGATTTCCACATCCCAGAAACCTAGAAAGTCTCTGAGGTGAGACAATGTGAACTAGTGAGAGAGAACTGTGAGACACAATCAGAGATAAAGAAATGAGTCACAACTCCAATGAATGATAGCTTGTTTGTGTGTGTATTGTACCTGTATGACTTGTATGAGGAAATGGATTTAATCCAGCATCACAAACAAAATGTTCCTCATACTAGTCATACAGGTACAGTACACACACAAACACACATTTTGGAACTGTTTTGGGAACAAACATATCGAACAGAACAAATTTATTGAGAACAGATGTAAATACAATACAGATGTTTGATTTAAGTCATTTGTGCCACAAACATAGTATGGATGTGTGGGCACAAACACTGTTTCAGCTTATTTTGGAGCTGTACTGATGTGCAGACTGCAATTTAAGAATAATTTACTCTACCAGCAATACACAATATTCTTAGTCAGTTCTTCACCTCTACTTTTCAAACAACTACACCTTAAGCAAGAACCAGGTTGGTTGATCAACATGTTTCCCTGCATGTTACACAAGCCTTTTGTACCTTCTGTTCCACTCTGGAGTGTTTTGGTACAACTTGAATTTCAGGTTGCTTGAGGAAAACCCATCTCATTTATTATGCAAAGAGAGAGCACAGTGTACATCTAACAGCCCTGAGATAAAGAGAGAGATCTGAAAAAGTGAGCAGAAAAAGCAACAACTTGGTTTGGTATTGCATACCATATCAGCCTCCTATTTACCTCATATCTTCTCTGCCTTGGTGGAGCCTACTGGAAAAGCTGCACATACCCACAGTCGATGAGAAAGGGCATGGCAAATGCTCAATATAGATGAAGATGCACTTTTGTTAAAAACCCAGGGAAGTTGTCATGATGGTAATCATGAACAAAGATAAATACAAAATTAAGGTTAATTCCAAATTACGTAACGAACGCAAGATGGCAGCTCCCGTATCTGGGGTATTTTGGCTTATTTTTTTTATGCAGGAGGAAGTTGTAGGGAAACTTATATGTCTAGCACAGGGTTACATACTCCTCATCAGGGAGTAACCTTCAGAATTGGTTTGCAATTCAGTGTTCACTGGTTCTGCTAGTCTCCATACTCCTTGATCAAGCTTCAATAAACGCTTCAATGTAACACATCCTGGTCTCCTAAAGCTTCTTCACTCACAAGTTATCACACTGCCCTTTTTTGATGGATGTCTTTGGCAGATTAAAAACTATAAAACTTAACTTTTTGTCATAATTGTCATAATAATATGACCAAACATCCACACTATATTATTGTATTTCACTCTGCTTAAACAAGGAAGGTACTGTAATGTATTTTATACCAACAACCAAGGACTTCTGATAGGGCAACAATACCTGTGCCATGTTTGATTATTCCCTCATTGTTTTGTAGGTGTATACTTTATTCAAATACAGGTTAATACATTTAGCACTCACAAGTTTTATTCAACAAAACAGATGTGTCCAAAGGAACTTCATGATTTTGTAACCAATCCTTTGTGATTGTCTCTTATTGGAAGTGTTCTTTAATATAATAACATTTAAATGATGTCATATAAATCTTCATTAAGCAGAACTGATCTTTTATCCGTTTCTTCAAAAGTTAATGTGGTCACTAATGAAAGAAAGGCTAGCTGCCTTTACTGGCTGATGACCACCGCCACACTGTAAGCAGAAATAAAACCACCATTCCAGCCTTTACACATACTGCATTTTATTCAGTTTAAGTTATTGCTGCTGCTAACATACATGTGTTCTATCTGATATACACCGTTTAGTGTTCTTAATGCATAAGCTAATAAGCTCAGCCCACCACCCACGCCATCACCCAATAGTGACCATGATGAAAAGGACTTAACTAAAACTTGAGATACACAGAATTGCAACTGTCTAAATGTATGCGCCAACATTGCTGTTGTTTGTACAGACTAAGTTGCTCCAGCCGCAGGGAGGTGTTCCACTGGAATTGACACTCGTCCTGTTAAAATAAGGAAAAGAACAATTGTTTATCACAGTGGCAAATGCATAACACTGTTCCAAAGTTAATTACATTCACAATCAATTAACTTTAATACTATAAATTTCCTCTTATGTGTTCACCTTGGTAGAGAGTAAAGTATGCGGCAGACTTCTTATTGTAGTAGATGAATCCAGAGCTCACAACAACAAAACCAAGAATCAGACCACACAGTCCCACAACAATTTTAATCCGTTCTGGTGCAGGAAGAGAGGGGTCTAAAATTGTGAGAAAAAGATGGTTGCATTTATACATTTTACACATTCTTATCCTACAAATAATTTGCATCACATTGGGACACTTACCCCAAACCTGAAGCACTGGTTCAGAGAGGCTGAGGTGTTCGACCATGCAGGTAATTTTTTCTCCTTCAGACGGCGTGTGCTCCAGGTAGGAATGAATCTGGTAGTACCAGTCTCCATCAGACAGCACTTCAGAGAAACTGACACCTGAGGTCACCTCCTGCCCCTTCTGCAACCACGTCACTTGTATTTGTTTTGGATAAAAGTTATAGGCACTGCACATAATCACGGATGGGTGTTTCACTGAATTAAGCTTGACGGTTGGCATAGCTGTAAAATTACCTGAAAAAAACAAGTTCATGTTTAATATATTCTATTGGTAAAAAACATCAGTACACTTTTTTTTTTCTTTTCATCAGATATACATATTGTATGTGTCACAGATGAGAATGTGATGAATTATTGCATATTTCTGAATCAGCCGTACTGTGATACAGTAGTGTTCATCAGCAAAATGTGATGGCAGATTTGCAATGTATTGTATTGTGAATCCTAAATTTAATAGACCGTTTTCATTACAGATATTTTGACTTGATGAAGCAGGAAAAACACAGATATAAATAACAAATGATGGCAAGTCAAAATGTCTGCCGTAAAAAAGGGCTTATTTGCATGTCCACAGCAACTCAAAATCCATTAGTACATTCAATTTAAAGTAATCTTCTGAAAAATTGGTCTTACCTATATCTTGGATTAAACCCAAGTTGTCTGTACCCAATATTTTCTTCTCAAATTGTCTCAGAAGTGCGTCAGAGGGATCACTGTTCCAACTTTTTGACACTTCAGCTGCAAAGGCTGTGAATCCTGTCCAGTTGCCTCTTGTGCTGTTGTACTGCATCATTAATTTCTTGTTATAATCCTTTTCAAGGATGTACTCTATATCTTCAAAGTCTGGTCCAGTGAATATACAACATGCTCTTATTTGTACATAATCTTCATCTGAAAAAACTGGGATCAAAGGAGAGAAATGTATTAATGCTAAGGAATTACTATAACAATCACTAAAACATGTTATTTCACAGATGCATTCCATTAGAAGAGTAATGCCACTCACCTGGACTGAAAAGAGAGAAAACCACACAGAGAAGAAAATGATGAATGTGCATGTTTTCCCCTGAGTAGGAAACTACAGGAACAAAGCTGCTCTGATCTGCAGTTTGTGTTCACAGATATTTGGAAATGAAGGCAGGTACACGGAACACAAATAAAAGAATGTACCCGCCCCTTTGCTCAGGTGAAACTTCCTCTGTCCATTACAATGATATCAATTCCTTGTTTGATCCTTCAACTGTAATCCAAAAGAGTAAACAAAACAAATTATATATATACCAAATATACCAACACCATGCACAGACAAGGAAAGACACAAGCAAGACATTAACAAGAAGACATTAGAGAACAGAAATGTGCTTTAAGGTATTCTTTGAAGATGTCAGTGGTGAAGGTGAGTCAGATCAGGCATGCATCTCAGAGACTCCAGGGTGTCAGAGACTAAATAAACATTAAACACCCTCTACACAAACTGTTGTTTGACATTGCACTGGAAAGGTAGAGGGAGGTCAGAGAAGGGGAAATCTGTTGGTGTCTTAAAGAAGCCTTACAGTATTAAAGATCAACTACAGAACAGACAGACATGATTGATTAATGCCAATAAACAAGGAAATCTTCAAGGACTTCATTCTCAAAGTGCAAGCCACGCACCATCTCCTCTTTAGATTATCGTCAGTTGGAAATTTATGAAATGACAAATGAGGCTGTATCTTTTCTCAAAATCTGAACAAAAAGGCACGCTACATGCCTGACTTCTTCTGGACTCTCAACCTAAGCTTGCACTGTGACTGTAGGAGTAATATCCGGGTTGCGCTTGTGATATTGCAAAATAGGCCTATAATCAAAACAGCAGAAATTAAAGAGTATTCTCAACGCCTTTCAAACACGTAGCAAAATATCTTCCAGTCAGCTGCTGGTTTAAATTCATGCCAGTAGGGTTTGTAAATGATGTAGAAATATAGTCTTGTATTTCTTATAATGATCAATGACCGTGAACATTTTCTGAAATGTCTCTTTATTTTCTTATTATTATTATGTTTAGCTCTGACACCTTTGAAAACTCTTGGTAGTTAACCTGATTCTTGGTCAGAATCATTCTGGGATGCTCCAACACACAAGCCTTGTTGGCCTCCAGACAGGGACATATTTCATGCAAGAAATTAGGTTCACATTCATCTTTTCCCAACAGCCACACTTGTTGGTCTCAAGAGTCAAAGTTTCCAAAAATATACTCATTCATGCGAAATCTTTAGCAGTCAACTCTATAATTAAAGGCGGTCAAACTATGTTATGAAATCAAGACGCCTAAATAATCACTGTGATGGATTACGTATCACTAGAAGGTTTAAAATTTGATTTTCATGTAGAAATGAAATGAAGCAAAACATTGTGCATTGAATATGCATAAAAAGGAAATAGTTGTCTCTTAATTATTTTATTAAAGTAAATTAACAATGCATATACAGTAGATTAGGATATGACCCAAAATAGAGCTGTGTGGGACCTCAGTTTAAGTGGAAGAGAAATTGTAAATTTTTATTAAAAGATGGTTATTAAAGCATTATACATGTTATATACAGTCAAACCTCAATGACTCAGTGGCATCAGGTGCATTTATTATGAGTTATAAATGGTATAAAACAATGACAAAATAAAATAAAATCAATTAAATACAAAACCCTTCACTGGTTCCCCATCGCTACTCATATCAGATTCAAGACCCTGGTACAGGCCTTCCAAGTGGTGAACAGGACTGCACCAATCTACATCCAGATCCTCCTCCAGCCTTACACCCCTGTCCGCCAACGCTCTTTTTGATTCTGCCATTAGCAGTGATGTACTTACTTATAGCACTTGTGATTCATCACCAGCCCTTACAAGTTTCATGAAGCATCTTGTTGTTTTCGATCATGGTTCTATGCACTTTATGTAAAGCTTTTATTTGGAAGTCGCTTTGGATAAAAGCGTCTGCTAAATGCCTAAATGTAATGCAAATGTAAACCAAAACAAACAAGACAAACCTGGATTATGTATTTTGTCACTTTGAAAAACAGAGAAAGAAAAATCTGTGAATTACAGATGTGCAAGTGATTTAGCTTGATTTATATACGTTACCTTATTTTAAATAATATTTTAGGCATTTTTGCCTTTATTTGATAGTGGACAGTTGAAATGTATGAGGAAACAAGCAAAGTGAGAAAAGGAGAATGACATGAAACAAATGTTGCTGGCCAGAACAGAACCTGGGATGATGTGATTATATGATATATGTCTTAACCACTGGGGGACCCTGCTTCCTGAAATTGGTTTCCTTTCACAAAAAAGAATGTTCCTGCAGCAACTCCAAGAAGTCCAAGACTCAGGCCAAGTCCACAAAAGACAGCTGGACCAATTCTAATCTCATTGGTGTCAACCTCTGGGAAGGACAGGAGAAGAATATTTTTCCTCTGGAAAATATCTCAAAGATTTTTCATCCCAAATCTTTGAGTGATTTCAGAATTTATTGATTTTTTACATTTCTATCAGATGAGCCAATTTAATGGGATTTCCATAACATTAAGCATCTTTGTTCTTACCCCAAAAATTGGTCTTAGGCTTCTCCAGTGACTCATGTTCCACAGTGCAGCTGTAGATGTCTCCTTCCTTTGGGACAAAGTTCAGGTTGGAGAAAACATGAAACGTCCCATCAGGATTGGATAAACATTTGTAGAAAGGATCTTCCACTTCCACTTCTACATCATTCTTGGTCCACTTTATGTTGATGGCAGGAGGGAAGAAATTGTTGATGAAGCAGATGAGAGTATTCTCTTCATCTTTAATCACTTCATCTCTGGGGTAGATGATGATTTCTGGCACCTCTGAGTGTTAAATCCACAAATATTGTAATGTAAAAATAGTGCTAAATGTTTACAGTATCTTATGTACATCAACATGTACTCAACATGTTGATTTTACGTTCATTTTGTACATTCACTTACCTTTAGTCTTTGTTTGGGCTGACGTGTCTGGTTTCCATCTGTATAATTCATGTAAGCATGCAGATCGGAAATGTACTGCAATGTCATAAGCCCACGGAACATGTGCAGTGGTAGGCAGTCTGCTATCCCAAACGAGCTCTCCATTTTTAAAGTCTGCATAGTAGACTTCATCACCATCCAGTGTCATAGAGACCTGAGTATCACTTGACTCAAAGCAACCATAGTTGTGACAAAGTTTGTGACTTCCTGTGAAAATGTAATTAAAAGATTTAGATGCAAAAGGAACAGTTATAAGGAAATAGTAATACTTACTTTGTGCATTGATGCAAACTGCTGCTGAGAATAAAAATATAATTTTGAAGTACATATCTTCAGTCTGTAATTGTGCTCTCGTAGCTCTCTTGTTCTCAGTGGTTAGTCTTCGAAAAAATACAAAGTTGGCTTCTTAAGGTTGGCTGTGTTAGATGCAACCTTCCTCATACCTAAAAAATCATGTAAATGTTTGTGTTTGGTTTCTTCCTCATGCTTTGACATCTCTTCACGTCCTCATATTTTTAGAGTTCCTGTTTAACAGGTTAATAAAAAAACAGGGGAAAACCTCATCAAGATCATGTTTTTTATATTTACATGTTTCTGTTTCTTTCTTTGTCTATGTTTTTATAAATTCTTTAAAAAAAGTAAATAAATAATCCAAAATGGTGTGTTATTTTGTTATTACACTTTACTAAATCCACCCAATGTAATATTTAAGGCCATAAGAAATATGATAAGAATTGGACCAAATAGGTCTGAATGAAATGCCAATGTATGGTTTGGCTCAGGATGTGCAACCTGATCAGTGGTAATGAAAGATTATCCTTTGAAAATCAAGTTATTCTAACCGCTCCACCCTGAAAATGGAAACTGCTGAACATACAGTATATGTATGTTTAAGAAATCACATTAACTGTAGAAAGTTGAAAAGTGTATGAGAAAAACATGGGAGACTTGGATACAAATATGTACAGTAGTTAGGTTTACATCACAACAGCTGAAGAAAGATTTTACAACACCCTGTCAAACACATACAACCAGACTCACTTACATGATCTTCACAGGTGGTCAGCCAATGATATTTTACTATGAGAGCAATGTCCATGACCTGTGTGCCAAAAATAGCTGTCACAGAAGAACAGTGTATGTCAACCGACAAACTAATGTGTGAATATAAACAACTGTGTGCGAATGCATGTTCGGGACAAAAGGTCACCATGTGTTAGGTTTGTCTAGTGGTGACAAATTACAGTGATACATGAACAATAAGGTAAAAATGAGCATAAATGGAAAAAAACATAACTACAAAATAGCGCTGAAAGGAAAAGTCACATCACTGCAATTAAATAGAAAATATCTCCAGATCACTGCGGTCTGTTGACAAATGCAACAGACGTGAGAGGGAGAGAGAGGAGGATCCATGCTGCTGGCCACCTGCGACGATGGCACTTGCTAGCTGCCCAGAAATGTTGAGTCAGAGAAACCAGGCCGGAACAAATACGCAAGAAAAAGTGATTGTGACAGAAAGTCTTTGTGCAAATGCAATAGAAAGGACATGCAATGTGAAGAAAGCCACCATCACCTCATGCTGCACAAAATGAGAGGGTTTTCATTCCTTTTCAGTGGGTGGTTTAAAACAAATCTTTGTAAAGGCTGCACTCAGACCAAATCAGCTGATGTACAGTCATCGTGGTGGTGATCAATTAGTCTCTCTTCCATCTTCACAGTTGCTCAGTAAACAGCTCAATGCTACAGTAATTGTATTATATTATATAGACTTTTTATCAAAAGCTAGCTCCACCACTGTATATCTGTACATCTGTACATCTGTATAGCTGTACATAGAGAAGAGTACAGCTTTCTTGTTTTCCCTTTTTCAATGTTACATATTATATAGGTTTCTATTACTGCTGTCGAGCTGCTGTAACGTGCAAATTTCCCCCCGGGGATCAATAAAAAGGTTATCTTATCTTATCTTAGTAAACAGTGCGATGCTACAATGCTGCATGGTAAGCAAAGTTCTTCTTCACCTGGGTGTCTGCCCGTCTGATCGCCGGTGTGATTGGTCACCGCAGTGAGACTTCGGTGGCGTTTCTCCTTCGGTCCTCATTGCTGCAACCTAAACGCACTAACCACGATCAAATGAATGGGAGGACTGGTACTGCAGTGCCTGATATAGATTTTGAATGCAGCTAAATATGGTTCACCTGGGCAGATGCTCTTCTCTCATCTTAGTTTGTTATTCATGAGCACTTGCTCAAGCAACCGATTTTCTACAATGCATCAGACTGACTTCCTGTAGTCTGGATTAGAAAATGGTTGAGGAAATGCTAACTGTCAGTTCTGTTCAAAAGCAGTATGCTAGCTAAAGTCAGCCTCTAGGGCTACAATGTTAACCGAAGCTTGGCAACACCCTCAGCTGCTCTGGGACTAATGTTAGCTTGTATCGCTAATGTTTAGTTAGCCAAGTCATCTCATTCACTTCCAACTCCTTGGATGATGTCTGATGTGTGTACCTGTCTAATTTCTATGTGGTTGTTAAAATACAAACAAACAAACACACACACACACACAGACACACACACACACACACACACACACACACACACACACACACACACACAGCAGGACTTACAAAGTTATGGTAGACACATACAAATACAAATACACACAGACCATCTGGTGTGTTGGACGAGGTTCCAGAATAATAATAATAACCAGAATAAATATTAAAAGGTGTGTGTACCTTAATGTGAGATGGCAATTAATGTTTTTAATTATGTGCTGTTGGGCAAACTCTCTTCCTCTCTTGTTTCTCAGGAAAATCAAATGACAGTGTGGGCCAACTGGGTTTAAATCTACACACACACACACACACACACACACACACACACACAAACCTGCTCACTGCACACATACAGAAGGCCACTTCATGATCAAAGAGATTTCTAATCAGCTGTGAGCTGCTGACGTTCCTATAGCAACCAGGGACACTTGTACCTGTTTTTGTAATATGGACACTGTGTATCTGTGCATATACCCACATACTGTAGATGGCTACAGACATTCAATCCAAAGATCACTCTGTGCTCAATTACGTTCTGGTACACTACCTCTAGCAATTTAAACAGGCAGGTTTAGGGGGGTTTCAGAAGAGGATAGACTCTGTATGTTATGTGATTTGGGTGAAATTGAAAATGATCCATTTTTTGTTTTATTGTCCATTGTATGGTGAAATAAGGGATGCACTCTTTTCTAGGATGCTTTTGATTAATGATCATTTCCTTTGCTTAGATGATTATGAAAGACGTGAATTGTGCTTCAGAAAAGGAACCTTTGTTGTTGCCAGCTTCATTTGTAAAGCTTGGGGAAAAAGAATATCTACTTTGTATATATGAAGCGGATGTTGTAATATTATGATTTTTGTTTGTACACACAATGCAAGTATGTATGATCAGTGTCTTATAAGTCCATTGGGCTGGACACCTTCGAGTGCAGAACACTATAATAAATATACTAACTAACATACATTTTTGTGTGTATGTCTGTGTGTGTCACTGTCAGCACAGGCATCACAATCTACATGGGGCCGTTTTACTGTGAAGCAGCCCTTTGACATGCTGAGAAGTTTAATGGCACATGCAGAGAGTGCTATAAGTTACACATTACTGTAACTGTATCTTGGTGATGACCAGGTTAGGCGCCGATTGGGTTTATGCCAGTGGAGACCAGAGTGAACGTCTCCCAATTACCCTTTGAAAGCGAACCCTTTAAAGGATCAAATGAAAATTATGCAGCTCCTTGACTAAATTGGTCGAATCTCTTGCTTTGATTTGCTAAAATAAAAATTTTGATCGGTGGCACACGCACTTGTTTCCCACCCCCAACAGAATAAGAGTGCTACAATGATTAGTGTCAGCATCATTTCAGCTTCAGAAATATAAAATTGGCAGAATTCCTGTCGCAACATAAGGTTGAAAGCTGAACATGAATTACTTGTTAAGATAGATGTTTTCTTGGAGTGATTAGTTAGAAGATGCATTTTTTGTTATGTAGCAACCACCTTCGGGGAATCAGTGTTATTTAGAATATAGCAAATGACTGATCCACATCCCTCACCATTATCATATACAGAGTATACAATCCATCACCTATCAGAATGCATAATGCGTCCTGATACATTGTGACCGCGTTATAATGAGGCATGCCCAGCTGCTCCCCTTCTTATGCTCCATCTCTCCTAACACCTGCCCCATAACTCTACTGACACATTCACAATGTGTCAGCACAGCGTCTATTCTCAGTAGCCATTGTTTCTCTTTGTTTGGACAGTATGTTGACATTAAGTAAGGTTTAGGGGGACAGGAAGAGATGAGGTGGCCACGGGGGGAAATGGAGGGACAGGCAATTTAGAGTTTCCTGTTCTGATATAGTGAATGATGTTAGCTTCTCGTTAAACTGGTGGGAGTGCGGCCTACTCTGTGGCACACACAAACACATGCAACGCGTTTTTCACACCAGTGTAGTCACCAAACATTCAAATCAAATTTGACTCGCAAACGTCTAACGTCATTGATACGTAAGTCCAAGCAAGTCTGGCGCAATAACTGCACGTCCATCATCTTTAGAAACACACACAGGTGTGTGACATGACGACACCAAGAAGAAATAGTTTGTCAACCACACGCAAGCAAGCTATATGCTATAAAGCTATATGCTAAAAAGGTCTAGGTTTATTTAATTTTTTCTTTTGATATTGAACAGAGGGTCTGTTATTTTGAATACTTTGTTGTATGCATTGAACTAACCTAATTTCTTTATTTTGTTATAGATTCTTATACTTATAGGAATGTGTTATTTCACCTATATTAACTGCATTGTTTGCAGAATAACAACGTGTGCTGGTATCCATGCAGCTGCAGCAGAACTAATATAGGCAAGATCAGCTATTAATCAGCCTCTATGAGGTTTAAAGCATTAATTTTTCAACAGTGTTTTGTAATGGTTTTGGAAGGCACAGACAAATGATGTTGTCCTGCCCTCAGTGGTGTCTGATCAGAAAACGAAATATTCTGTCTTTTAATTTAGAGAACATTTTAATGGTAATGGGTAATTTTAATTGGTAATGTGTTAGTATACCTTGTGTGTTAGAAGGATGTGCAATACTTGCTTATAAGGAAAATATTAACTAGAGAAATGTCCTAAACTTACCCAGGTACAAGCAAAGCGAGCAGAGCTGATTGGAGTTAAAATATCCTCACTTTGCCTTTATTTCTGAAACATTCTCCTGATGCACATTCCATTAGGTAATAAATTATACATCAGTGAGGCTGCTATTCCCTGGAATTAAAGCAATGTACTTGGGTTCTAAGTGTCAGTACAGAGTGTATGTGTGTCTGCGATGTGTGTATGTGCATGCAAGGGACCATTCAAAAATATGTCACTGCTTTCTCTAACCCCACACGGCCTCAGTGCTGCAATGTGTGGGCTCAAACACATATCCAGAGGCAGCAGCAACAGGGCACAACAGATGTCAAGCTTTGCCATGACATGGGCTGTAGAGTTACTGGATGAGATTTAAGTTAATTTTCAAGTAAATATTTCACAGATTTATTGACATTGGATAAGAAATTATTTTTTCTTCTTCTTCATCTTTTATTGGCTGTAAAAACAGCATGTTGTGTGTGCTGGAACCCAAAGACAATCATAAGACTGTTGTTTTGTGCAGTGCACTATTGATTTTCTGAGATCTTTCTGGTCACACTGCAGCTTGTGCAATTTCCACCAACAATCACACACCATCAGTTTATCTCACTGGTAATCCCTCTGTCCCTTTTTAAACATTCATTTATTTGCCTCTGACCAACTATTGCTGGCTTATTGACATCTATTGTCTTATGAAAATTCCAACAACAGGGATAATTCACTAAATGAGGAAATACATGAAAGTAATTTGTGAATCAGTTGCACCTTTGTTTGGGATTATTTTCTTTTTGCCTCTGGTATATTACCCTATTAATCACCATGTTTCACTGTTATTCTTCCTTAGCTCCTCCTCCTGCTACTTTGCATCATCCCTATTAATAAACATGGCCTGTGTGTACTGTGTTCCAGTCAACATTAAAGGTTACTCCATTCTTAACTGGGCTAAATCACATGTTTAAATGTTTCCCCCTGCCCCCTTCAGGACAATTTCTCACATGTCCACTTGTCACCCCAGTTCCCACAACCTCCAGTCACCTGAGCAACTGCTCTTAATTTAGACCTGCTAAAAATAGAAAACTGCATTGTAGCCACTGCAGTTGGGCCATTTCTGCCTGCTTGCCTGTTCCAGTATGTAACCTTGCCACCCCTTCTCATTAATTTCCACAAATACTTTACTCAGCCTGCCTTATCTACATGTGAAGCAGAGGCTTTCAGCACGCCTTGAAAAGAAGCAGCTGACAACGCTATGTGACATGGAGGTAGTGCGTGTCTGTCACCCTCCCCAGGCCAAGAGAAGGTCGTGATAAGGACCACATTTTAAAGAGAAAATGACAAATTATGGGAAAACCGAGAAAAAAAGCGAAAAAACACAATACAGGGTTCTTCAGTTAAACTCTAAACGCAAGCATTAGAACTACATGCTATGTTTTTTAGACCACTAGATTTATCTGATACCTTTGAGACCATCCAGTGATTGTACTCTAACACAAACCATTTACAGGCCAAGTCAGCAACAAACGGTGTTATTGTCATTTAAACCTGTAGTATTCCCTTTAGTTGTGTAGTTGAAAACCCCTTAAATCTGAATAGTCAAAAGTCTGCAGGTTATAATGTGAAGAGAGAGAGACCCAGAGAGAAGCATATGCAAACATCAAAAACAAGTTAAGTGTATTCTGGCTCTCACATCTCTGTAGTGACTTGCTTCTGCTTCACTAATCCAGTGCACCAAAATCTGAACCCCCCCCCCAGTCCTACATCTCATTGGAGGATCACAAAACACACAAACACAGTCATGTAGGCCATTCAAATGATTATTTAGGAGCCTGAAGACAAACCATATTGCAATCTCAAGCCTGCAAGTGCCCATTGTTCTCCCAAAAGATTAGCCCTGTCAACCACAATTTAATGCTCTGATGATTTTAATGCCAGTATTGCAGGATCCCAAAATAATGCATTACAGAGAAAACTGCAACAACAAGACCCCGAATAAAAGGTTCTCAGCTGGAGAAGCGCAGAAAATTTGCTTTAATAGAGAAGCTATAATCTGAGACAAAGACTGTGAGCGCAACCTCAAAAATATCACCAGGGTTTCAATTTTCCACACAGCGGGTGCTGTCCTCTGAGCCAGCAAGCTGGCAGCTGGATAACCATATAAGCCAGGCAAATGGAAGCAATTCAAGTAATGGTATGTATATAAATAACCAGACAGACTGCAGGTAGAGAACTGGCAGTGCTGGAATGTAACAAAGCCATATAGATAATCGATTGTTGATGAAAGTACGTAAACAGCACAACAGACCACTGAAAGCAACAGAGAGCAACTGATAGAACTTGTGGCTGGAAAATATAAAGTCCAACAGGAATCAGCAAAGATGTGGCAGAGAACCAATTCATTGTATTTGTGCCACGCACTCTCTTCATTCATTGTGTGTCTACACCACAGACTGTATTTCACTAGCAAGGAACACACCATCCATGTGATACGTTTGAAAGATTTATTGAACACAGGTACATGTCGAATGTTAAAGTTGTGATGATGGTTTGGGGAAGCTTGTGGGGAAGTCCGCCATGGCACCCGAGAATAGAGAAGAAAGAGAAAGAACGGGAAAAACGAACAAAAAGGGATGGGTGGGTGGGGCGCAGTAAGCGAGAGCGAAACGAGGGTTGGTTACGTATGGTATTTATGCGGAAATGGCGCAGTGACGTGGTGACGTGGTTAACGTAATGATGGTGTGTTCCTGCTCCCGAAATTCTGCTGAATAGCGACACATAAATCAGAATCACAATCAGAAATACTTTATTAACCCCAGAAGGGAAATTGCTTTTTGATACAGTTACAATGCTCAATAAAGTTATTGAAAAAAGAACAATAAACAGTAGAAAATAGAGGGTGTAAAGGTGTAGAGGGAGGGTCCGAATATGTTTGGACCAGGGGCCGGAGCTGCTCCAGGACGAGTCTTTCCAGGGCCTTCATGATGTGGGAGGTCAGTGCCACAGGTCTGTAGTCCTTGG
>JAVQJL010010065.1:0-55947 GCA_036024295.1 Nannoperca obscura | reverse complement strand
ATATATATATATATATATATATATATATATATATATATATATATATATATATATATATAAGCTTTGACCAGCTTTTGAATCAGTCTTATAAAGGCAAAAGGCTATCCTGCACCTGCAATTGCATCCTTGAAGGAGGACAGGAGGTTCAGAAAAGTATGAGGTTGTGTCTGAGACATGTGTCAAAATGTTACATGACAGAGTCAACGCCTGAGGAAATATGTCTGCATCCTTTTCAGTTAATATGTCAGAAAAACTGCAGAAAAAGTTTATCTGTGACATTAAAATGTGTTATAATTTCGAGATTAGGAGGCATTAATTAACATAGTAAAAAACAAATCAGTGACTGTCTTTGTTATTTTGTTATAGCAGGTAGTTGACAGTGTTGGCAACTTGGCAAAGTTTTCTGACGCCACGTTATAGCCATCTCCCAATAGTTTGTTTAAGTCACTCCAATACGCAAAAGAAACATTTTACATTACTAGTTATCGAACATTTAACCTAACGTTGTTACTCGCCTGAACTAACAGTTAGCCAAACAGAAATGTTTGGGATATTTTAAAACGTTGCCATAAACTTAAAAAAATGTCCTCAACTCACCATTTTATGACTTTTCCACAGAAGAATTACAGTATTCCTTCAAAGTAACACGGTGCACGTGTTAAACGTCAGGCATTTCTGACTTCAACACAACTTTAAAGACATTATAACACATCCAGTTTTCGCTCAGTATCCTTCTTTTAACTCCACTCTCTTCGATGCAAGATGACTCCATCCATAAAAACCCATTTACCTCCTTTAAGTAGACGATTGGCCGACGTGTCGACGTGGGCAAGCTGTGATTGGCCGTACAGGACGCCGATCAAGCTTCCCAACGTCTCCGGCAGGATTGACTCTGGTCGGACACGCAGAGTTCCAAACTGCTCACGTGACATGTGAGGTGGCTCCCTTTGAAACAGCTGTCCGGAGATGTTTGCTTTAAATTTTGTCGTAGGCTACTAGTAAGCCTATGACAAAACTTGCTAGTAAGCTAGTAGCTTGTTTTTTTCTTCCAAATGTTGCACACAAACACAAAAATCTCCAGGTTTATATAGTTAAAAAAAGAATGAATGGATTTGTCTGCTTTGTAAAATAAACCCTTAAAAGGGCAATGTTAGGACAATAACATTTTACCGGGAAAATGTGTCAAATTCATGGATGTCTGGTCAAATAGGAAAAACTAGGCAACATCCTAAAGAGATAATTATTCCTATTCTGCCACCTACAGGCAGATGCTCTATGACACAGCCTTAATACACCCTAAGAACAAGTAAAACCAAGAGACAATATATGAGCAAACAATATATATGTGAGCAAACATTTTATTTTGTAACTCATAGAAATGCACACAATTAACACAGGATGTTGAATCTTCTGGCATACAGCATAAAACTTACAGGAAATCATCCACCCATCCATCCCATGATGTTAATTGTATGCTGTCATATCAAATGAAAAGCAAAACTCCAACACCATCTGACATTAGTAATTTTTGTGGTAATGATCAAGTAAGATCAGATCAGACCAATATTTATTTTTAGATCTTTTTAGTAATAAACTGATGGAAATACTTTCAAGTGTTATAAACGTCCCTTTTACTTGTTTCAATTCAGTGATTGATGTTGTGCGGTGTACACAAAAACTACAAAATAATCTACTTTAATGTAGTTCCACCTCAAGTCATCCTGAGCCCCGTTTCATGAGGCGGGTTACAGTAGACAATGTTGAGTTAAATCCATGTTTCAGATTTGAGGGGGTTCTGGTTTGACTCAGCAAAGTTACACAGACAACTCAGAAAACTTACTTCATGTGAGGAACACCAGGCGATAAAATGCACATTTCTACATGTCTTCATCTGTTCAATAACCACTGCAGTGGACTGATTTATACGTTGCTCTGTAACTTTGAGTCAGCCTGTTGCATTGTATCCTCAAGATGCAACATTTTAACACGTATTAATACTAATGGTAAAAAATGAAAAGTCTAAAATTGTAGCGCTTATAAATATGATTTCATGTGAGCTACAGTAGCAATACACAGAATTGTGAGAAATGGTATCTGAAGGGATACAAATGAAAGTTTGCAGCAGCAGGACAAAAACATATGGCAGATGTGACAATAGAAACCAAATACACATGGTCAACATATCCAGTACAATGAGGCCATTGATTGAAAAACACAAAAGTCTTATTGAAATTGACGAGGCTTTAGTAAAAATGAGCATCTTCTTCACTAAAACATTATTTGACTTATAAATACCAACAAAAGCATTATGATCAAAATGTCATTTGGTTATTCTGTATCAGCATTGCTTCAGTTCTGCAACATTACATCTCCATTTTGGACAAAAGAGCCTTTGTGAAGTGGACAAGTCCTAAGCTTTCGTTCACCAACAAAGATGATTCTGTTAAAGACCCTTTCTTTGGTGACCACGGTACATTTTTCACCGCCTGCCACTGAAAGAGGATCCACAGTCCAAAAACACCAATGTAACTCATGAATGGACTGATCTAATTGTTCACTTAGAATCTAATAGCTCCAACGACTAACCTATAGAACCTCGTTCTTTAAACTTAAACCAATTTACATGCCTACGCTGCCCAATCAGCGCTGAACAAGTATGTCTGTTGAAAAAGCAGCAGTGGAGCTGTGCATGTGAAACACGCATTATTGATGTGACTTCACTACTGAGACTACGTTAAATACGATTTAATTTGTAAGTTTGTGCTTCTGAATGTGCATTTATCCTAATGTGAATAAGCAGCCAATCATGTGGCATAATGTGGATATTTCACAACATGGTGTCCTGAAGGTGATGGAAACAAGCAGGGCCTCAATTCAGTGCCTTAAAACAACCAAACCTAAATATTTTTTTGCTAAATTAATACCCCTTCCCCAAAACCAACCAACATGAAAACTACCTGGCAGTAAAGCCTGAGGGAGGAGTAAACTTTATGATGTTAGTACCAGACAGTCACCGTTAACCTTTTAGAGTTTTTTTTGAATAGCAAAGTTTGCTTGTAACTCATGGGACTAAGGATATAGGTTATAAAGAGTATTATAAATCATAAAAACACCCATATTACTTCCATCGCTCTTAAAGTCACTTCACACATCCATTAAAAAATAAAAGAAATGCATTATTCAAATAGGAAATGACCTCCTTGTACCCCTCAGCTGGCATGGGGTTTGACAGAAACCTCAGTCTGACCCTCTGTGGCACCGTTTAGGGGGGTCGGTGTTTTGCCAAAGTTCCAGTCCACAGGATTAAGCAGCTGCATAGTCTTCTTGTGTGTCCAGATAGGGTTGATGATAAATGTGAGCAGAGCGAGGCCGGTGAAGAAGAGCAGGCGTGGGGGCAGGGCCATGTGGGTGCTGAGCTCTCCCCAGTGAGTCAAGCCTACCCACCACATGTAGTAGGTGAGCACCATGCGACAGTGGAACGTGTGGATCATCACCCACTGGTTGGCTCTCCAAAACAGGGTGGATGCCCAGCCAGCCTTTCAGGGAGGAAGAAAGACGGAAAGAGAAAATGATTGATGAGGATTTGGACACACATTTCTTGCTTTTTATTTTCCATCATCATCACATTCACATCCTTGTACCTTATGTGTGCTCAAGTCAAATCTGTGAGCAGGAGGAACAGAAAAAGTTTAGGTATTGACTACTTATTTTTTTATAGAACTTCCCCTTTCTAAGAATGTTAAATGTTATCTGTTGACAACCATAAGGTGCACAAGACCAAACAGGAACTGAAAACTGGTGACACTTCCAGTCATATCTATGGTGGTTGACAAGCATCTGCAAAGAAAAGATGATAACCAGCAGCATTAAATGCAGCTAGAGCCCTTGGAAAACTTAATGAAATAAATGCACATAATAAACAATAATTTGGTATCTGCAATTACTGCTCAAATGTTATGAGAGAAAGAAACCGTGTACAAGATGTGTGTGGATCAAAGTGATGACAGGTAGCTTAACTCAACACAAAGGCACTATAAGGCCCCTACCTTCAGTAACATCCAGGAAATACAGGTGAATGGCGTGCTCATCTCCAGCAGCAGCGTAACCATTGGAAGGAAGTGGCCCATGGAATCCCACACCACCGCCCCTGTATATCCTGACAGGGCGAAGAAATGGTGTGTCACCAGTGGGAGGTCAAATGACTTAAATATCACACTGGAAGCGTGGAGTGCTACATTCTCAAAAATAAAGAAACCAGTGGCTGTGAGGACATTGAACCAGGACCAGTCTTCTTGTCCCCTCACTTTGTCTCTGGTTAACACGGAGTCCTCAGTCAGGGCCCGGAGACCAGCTACGATACTCTGGATGCCAAATACTGCCCGAGTCGCTGCAAGGTTCCAGAAAACCTTCTCCTTAGCTAGCAGGGAGTTGTAGGTGCGGGACAGAGCCATAGAGAGGAGGTGGGAGAGGAGGAATATAGCCGCATAGAAGGCAAAGCCCAGGCCAATGAGCTGGAGGCGGTAGTCCCATAAGAAGTATTCTGCACTGGGCTGGGGGAAAGGGCTGGTCTGCTGGGCAGGATCCATGATGTTTGAGGGAGGGCACTGGAGCTCAGCTGCAGGTAGGAGTGTACGCACGGGCTGGTAGATGCATGGTGTCACCTAGAAAACAATTCAAAGTTGCTTAGGATAAGACAGCCATCCATTAAATACAAATTAAATGCATTACTATTGCTATAAACAAACCACAGTAGTGTCCAGGCTCCATTAAAATACACGTTTAACCCTGTAAATGTTCCATGTTTAACTTTAAAACGACTCAACTTAATTGACCGTGTGAGTCCAATTGAGAGCGAACTTTTCCTGTCGTAGCTCGGTTAAAAAAACAACAACATAACCAGCTCAACACCAAATAAAAAGTATCGTTTTATCCATGAAACACTAAACGTTTATACAAGTCCATGATGAGTTAGAGTCAAGTTTCAACCTTAACCTACCGGTGTTGCACGTTAGCACAAAAACAACCACGACGACAAAAAGGTGGAGCGAACTCAAGCTAACAAAATAGTAGGAAGTCTAAAGCAGAGATTATTACTTCCCGCAAAGTAACAAACATCCTTGTCATACATACCGTACAGACGTGCTTCCACAGAACACGGTGTCGCAGCGCTGTTACTGCAGATCACAAGAGGAAAATTCACATCATACGACTTCAATTTGCTCACATGACCACCAAACAGGAAGTGACGCTCACTTAAAACCTCCGGACATCCCATTGGTCAACTTTGCTCTGTCTGTGCTAGCGCCCCATCCTATTGGTTATTTTCTAGTTCGTTGGATATATGCGTAAAGTGTGGTTTCGCTTTATTGTGTCATGAATAGCACACATAACATAGTTTATACTGTGTTATTTTGTGTATACATCATACACAAAACAAATAATATAGATTCAATAAAAATGCTACGTCCAGCCTGGTTAGTAGACCTACTTCATACATTTTGTAGTTGTTTTGCTTTGAGGAAAAACGTGTATAGTATAAGGAAAATATATGGTTATATGATTTACATCTAATAAATGTTGTATTAATCTACATAATGCAAAATTATGATATGCATAGTACATATACTTATAATGTAGCTACTATAATACAATGCAAAGACATGTTTTAATAGATATGAAGGACATTAATTTAAAAGTATCATCATTTGATTCAATTGTTACAGTATATCTGATAACATGGTGAACATATTGTGAAAGCAGCATTTAATTGTTATGGGTTATGCAAAAAACTGAGTAAATGTGCAACCATTATGTGCAGGGTTGCAGGAGACGGTGCAGCTTACCCTAGCAAACACTGAGATAGATGCAAGGTGCACTGTGGGCAGGTCACCATAGTGATAACACACATTCACACAGATAGAAAACCACAGATAACAACATAACTATTGGAGGAAATACACATAGACAACACACAGACTCCACACATGAAGGACTGGAGCTGGATCAGGTGGAACCCTCACCCTTTTTTGTGAAATGACAGTGCTCAGTTTTTACTTGATGTACAATCTTAGCTGCACAATCTTACCTCCACACACCATCAGGAAAAAGCATCTGGCCTGCAGGAGCTGCTACACTGGTGAGAGCAGGCTACCTGTATGCTACAGAGTCACTTATTACACTGCAGTGTTTATGTGATTTGCTTTCCATTGAAATAGAGTTGAGGCACTTCACCTCCCACAACAATAACAGTGTCTTGAGGACATCACTCACTGGTGGTGGGGTGGTGACATCTCCATAAATCACAAGAAATCTGCTGGACAAACAGTGAAAATGACAGAGAGTCATCAGCTGCCTTTAATGTATTATTTTCAAAATCAGAATTAGAATCAGCTTTATTGGCCAGGTATGTGTACATACTAGGAATTTGACTTCGGTATTTATCTCACTCTCAATGTACATACATGAAGTAGACAAACAATGTGCAAGAAAAAAGTGCAAATGGGCAGAGTGCAAGGAATAAATATAACTATGATATAACTATGGTTAATGTACAGGTTGCTAAATTTACATGAGGTAGTTGTGTATGATACCATATATACAAAATGTACAGCTTGTATAACTTGTTGTGGACAGTACAGTGAACATTTGTGTCCCATGGTTATTGCACATGAATTGATCCAGAAGCTATGAGATGCTATTTTGAGCTAAATCATGTCATAATGCTCACAGCAATATATCTAAACAAAATTAATCCAGATTTATTTTTGGTAATAAAGGAAGAAAGGTCTACTGAGAAAGAAACTTTAATAACTGCTAACTGAGCAACCCATGATTTTTTCTATTTGTCCAACAGGGGGTGATCTTGCCTGTTATACTTGAAATTGGTTAAGGGGCAAGTTTTTAATGTAACTTATCAAATCCTAGCTGATTTGTTTTTCTTCAAAATATTAAAATATTAAGTACAAGAACATATAAAACTAACCAGGTATTTAATTTATAGAAAAGAATAATAGGTCTTTGTCAACCTACTTTTAAAGGGCTGACGTCTTCCTGACTCTCCTGTTACCTTTTTACAGGTGGGACAAATTACACTTCCTGACAGAGACACAAATAAAAACATTTGGGAGCCTGCAAATTTCAGTCTTCTGTTCCTACAAATTACACCTTTTTCACTTTCTATAGTACATAGTGTTTGATGATCTCATGCAATTCCCAGCATAACTAACTGCCCATTTTAAATGTGAAAAGAGGCCGAACTAATGATTTGGAAGGTTTGATGATTTGAGAGTAAGTCCTGATACATTGTAGCATTCATCATATTCTTGCAAACACCCCTACAACCTGCAGACGTCTAACCATTAAATATTTAAACATTTATATAATTCTTAACACAGGTATTTAATGATAATAGACACAGAAATAGATGTGCTAAGATGAAATCTTTGTTGAAATTAACATTAGACATGGTTATTTGTCTGCTACACCAAATAAATGCTGCCAATAAAATCAGCATGGCTGCAGTGCATGAAACCTGCTGTTTTTGTTATGGGTCTCAATCAGATTAACATCACATTGGCATGGATGCTGAAACTGACCATCGTCATGAAAAATATGATCAAAAACAAAAAGTTTTCAACTTTGTAATATAACATTTCTATCTCTAATAAAATGGCCACACAGGTCATTATTTCACGTGGATCTCCTCTAAGAGTCCCTTTTATACAAACACTCACTGTAGTGTGTCTTCATCCTAACGAAATGTCCCTGAACAATATTTATTTTAATTTGGAGAATCTGATCTGAATATTTTTATGATGATAACTCCTTTGTAATTTTTAAGGAATCACAAAGGGGTTTTGGTGGCTCTATAAAAAGGAAAAATAATAAATATTAAGTGATATTAAGTAATATTATATTTTATTCCTGATATGAATACCGATTCACCGGTGACCTTCCTGACTCACAAGAGCAACAAAAGGTAAATGCACCATCTTCTTTGACGGATGATTCAGAGCCACCCTTCATCTTTACCTCATTGCTGTTTTGATTCCTGAATAAAGATATAAAACACATGGAATGTCAGGAACACTTAGATAAATTCGCAAAATGTATCAAAATACTAACTAAAAATTTGCTAAAATACTACCACTTGGAATACTGTTGTTATAGGGACAAATATTGAATAGTAGTATAATTAGCAGGAATGCATGACAAAGCTTACATTTTACAGGCACCACACAGACAAACCTTTCCAAACTTTTTCTCCAAAAATTTAATTGCAGAATTATTTACACTGGATGACCTCAGCAATGATCAAACTACTCAAAGAGGCAAAATCTTTCAATAGCTCAACTAGGAAAGAATGGAGGAAAATGTATTTGTTGTTGCAAACTACTCAAATAATACATAAGTAACCCAATGATACGGCAACTTGCACTGAAATAACTCACACTGAGAAATGCATATGTGATTGACTTAAATAAATACATAACATATCAGTGGGACAGTGTCATAAATGTAAACAGAAACAATTCATAAATAAGCCTACATTCAGAATCAGTATTTCGCATGCCATCATATCAGCTTATAAAACAACCATAACAAAGTAAAAATGATAACAAAACATGAGCAAATGCAGAAACTCATTATGTTTCAATGAAGCATATATTATATATTTATATATCTATATATATTTCTTTACAAATGATGAATATTTCGCATTATATTCATCCTCACTATAGATATGATATACAAGAGATGAAAATAGTTTTAGCTAAACAATTACCTTTTTCATTGTATCTAGTAATTATAGAGTGGTTTCACATTCCAATTTCAAGGAATTGTTGTATCAGTCTATCTCAGTGAGTCTCACGCTCTTTCCACGGCATTGTTACGAAAAAAGTCCCCTTGAATATTTCACATCACAGGTTCTAGAGTTAAAAGCAGATAGACAGTCGTACCAGAATGTGAGGCCACAAATGTCGAGATACGAGCTGAAATGAAAGGAATATGTTATTAGAAATGGGAAAAGAAAGGCAATGGCAGGAATGGATTGCTTACATAAAACTGATGATGGATATGTGGCTGTGTAGAGTAATGACTTTACAGTATGCTCAGTCAAAAAAGATGGCACTTGTAGTTAATTACTGCCCTCATGACATTAAATGTGACACTGGTGCAATGTTCTGCCCTTGGAGTTTTCACATGGTTTTGGTGGGTTAACTAGCTGTTAAATTACCATATTTATTTTTAACTGAAACATCACCACAGTTGCTCTCTGACAAGTGAGGAATCCTCCAATGCTCACAGTATCACATGCACACCACACATGTCAACCGACGTAAAATACAAGATCAGGAGGCCCTTACAGCTGTTCATGTGTGTTCATAACTATCTGGACAAAAATGTGTAAAAAGGTTAAAAATAAAAAACTTTTTATAGATGACTTGACCCAGCCATTACAGCATTTTAGTTTTCGGGAGTACAAAGATAATTCTTTCCAAAAGGGAATGGTTAACAAACTAAATGTATGATTTCTGCAAGATCAGTTCTTACCTCTAACTTTATAGCTGTACATTTACCAAAGTCTGTGTCTCTATTGCACAAATCCTTTTCAACATTTCCCGCTCCCTTGTGACTTTCTTTCCACTTTACTATTTGAAATGGTTCATTTATGGTTCAACAAACAAAATTAAAATAAAACCCAGACCCATTGCATTTGTGCAAATGAATCTTGAAGGAGTGAAAGATATGCTATAAACGGAAGTGGATACGCTTAATCTTTTACACAGCCCTAATCAATTTGCATAAGGGAGAAACTCCTCTGTTGTTTCAATGGCAGCCTTCAGTGAAACTAGCCGAGCACAGACTGTGAGAAACACGTGTAGTGCTGATGCTTAAGTTCTACAGTATAGGCCACTATTCAGCAATACATTTATCAACACAAGCTTTGAAAGGCCTTGGAGGCTGTTTGCTTGATCTCACCGAGGACCTCTGCTTTAGCTTAAGCTGCTTTGCTTAGTCAAAGGCAGGCTGAAAAATACCCAGTGCAGTGCCTAGCGATCCTCACAGAACAGCCTTCCAGCTACACAACAGCGTACAACACCAGTAGTTTGGTGATCAGTGCGGAGCTCTCGTCTCTTCTAAGCCAGCATATATCAGGCCGAGTCTGGCTCTCTCTCATCTGCCTGCCACTGTGGCAACTGCAGCGCATAGTCTCTGCTTTGCCAACTGCCTGGCATCACACACACAGACGCATTCCAGGAACCAGAAAGGTCCCTGCCTCTGCAATGAAAAAACTGGAGAATTATAGATGGGTGTGCTTTAAAGAAAATGTATAATCTAACACTCAGATGTGGGCTATTAAAAGCCCAATCTGTAAGTATGGCACTGCATGTTTGAAACACTGTCACTCCACCTTGTTATTTTGTGATTTGTTTGACTGAATATACTTCTAAGCTCTCTGAAATGTATTGTCTGAGCTCTGTTAGAAGAATTTAAGATAACTAAAAAATGTCTAATGTATTGTGATACAGGAAAAGGTTAGTTTTGCCACTAGAAACAAATTAGAGTTAAACACATCTATACTTGGAATTACAATGGGTTAAGAGCTTAAATCCACACAGGTGCAAAGATGCATATGGTTAAAAAATGTGATTGTATTTTATCAAAAAGACAATCTGTAGCACAAAAAGTAAAATATATGCTGTGGTTACCACAGTTGGTTAATAATAATGAACTCAAGCCACACTGACCCTAGATTCACCTTCTCTTTTCTGAATATGTCAGCATTGCGTTACAAAAACAAGATAACACACACACACACACACACACACACACACACACACATCAATAAAACATATATGCAGACACAAAAGATTCACATACAGAGAAATGTACTTTGTTTTTACTGCTATATGATTAATATCCCTAGTCCTACCCATAAGGAAGCCAGGCACACTGGCACAATCACTCGACCAAAAATGTCATAAAAATAGATATTGATATATCAATCAGCTGACAGCGCATTGTGTTGCATTGATTGTTTGTCTAGTGCTGTATTTATTAAATAAAAAGCAGCACCATTTAGTTGGTTGATTATCCAAAGTTTTTATCAATAGACTTCGGCCTTTAGGTCAGTGATTTGAATATAACATTGGCAATGCAATGAAGAGTATAAATATAATAGAATAAATAATAACTTCAAGTTACTGGCACCAAAGTTTGATAATAAAGAGCAGCAGAATTTTTGCTTTTGGTCAAGATGATCTTACGTTTATGAGCAATTTACTTATAACCACCTGGAAGTAAATTCTATGACCACTACAGACTCTTATCCAAGGACCCAGAACTTTAGGTTTTCCACTTTCACATCACATACCATGACTGGGCTGCACCGGCTATTTGTAAATCCATTACATATATTAAGTTTGTGTGTAAAGTTCTTCCTAAGTTCTTAGTATCTACTGGCTAGTTTCAAACTAGAGATTTACTAAATCAGGTTGTTCCATAAAAAAAGTAAAATATCTTTACTAGCAAGCATTTAGTTTTTTGAAATAGAAATATGTGTTTCAGAGTTAGCAGTAATGCAGTTTAGAAATAGTAAAAATCTGATTATGCTAACCTAACACATTTAATAATTTAGCCTGCACATTGTTAGCATACAGCTATGTAATTTGCAGTGTGTTTTGTCATTTTCATTGAATGTCATTTTATGAGTTTACATCATGATTAGAAGACATTTTGATAAAGTTTAAACCAAATTGTTTTTTTTTCTTTTACTCCTCAATCTAAACAGGATATTAGCAAGCTAACATTAGCTTTGTCATTTAGTTCAGTTAGCTAGGTTACACTTAACAGTTATTATGTTTAAGTATTTTGCAACAACGGATCTATAGAATTTGTTTGTGTGATCAAACAGTTTTAATTTGGTGATGTGGAAATCTTGAACTTACAAAGAGCTGGTGCAATTGGTACATTTCAACATTGTGATGGGAATCAAAGGCAAATAATAATATCTAGCTAACTACATCACGTTGTGACAAAATATCAAACACTGGTCTGCATAGCCACAGACAGAAAATATCATATGTCCTCATGTATTTCCTCTCAACAAGAGACTTGCAGAGTTTTAGTTATTTGGGACTTGCTGCTTGCATCCCCCTGGAATGGCTTTGCCCCAATTTAGTTTAATTATTTCCCAGCCTTTCCTAGAGGGAGAAAATGCAGATATGATACTGCTTCGGGAGACTTTCAACAACACAGAACATTTCAAAAAATATGAAAATAACAAATCTTTTCTTGGATTAAAGAAACTAGTATGCAGATATTTAGTTTTGGCAGTTTTTCTATGACTCCTCATTAACTGTGGCTGAGGGCGCTACTTGAAAGGGCCTGAGAGAAGTATATTAGATAAAACACAGCAGTATGGTTTTGTTGTGAGTGTGTTCAAGCCATTGTATGTAGGCTATCCAACAAATCTAGATTTGTCAAAAGCAACAGAGAGAGAGCAGACAAGCAGTGGACATGAGGGAAAAAAATATACACGTTAAATATTCTTCCCGCTCACAATTCAAAAATACAACAGTACTATTGTGAACTTGGGTATGTACATTTCCCTTGGAAATAGAGAGAATTGTAATAAGTGCATAAGTGCATTTGTCTACACATTTTGATCTAAGTAGGTACACAAACCTTCATAGTTTTTTTCTACTGCATTGATATAATGAAAATGTTGGCACAAGACTTGCATGTTTTCAGCTTCAAGTAAATGTCAATATTTGAAAGTTGGCAACAGGAACATGAGATATGTATGAAAGTTGTTTGAAATGTGCATGTTAATGAGCTGACAGATGTCATTCTTCCACCAATCCAGACTAAGAAAAAAGTTTGACAACAACCAGATTGAGTAGAAAGCTGCATTTTTTAACACTGACCAGTCCAGAGCTTATAAGGGCTGCCTGAATAACCTTGAATGGGTGATCAGTGCCACATGCACATAGTTGAGGTATTTCAAGCATTGGCACTTTCAAAGGTTTTGAACTTACAACAAATTTGTGATAATTAGCTTGTATTTAACATTTACCCCCAAAAAGAGAAACCAGATAAACAAAAAAGTCATAAAGTAACCTTAAATTATTGAAAAATACTGAAGGGTTACTAACATCAACCATTTTTGAACAACTTGAAATAAATGTAATTTCTCTCATTTACTCTTTTTAGCTCAAACGCCTGGTTGCTGGTAGGTTTTCAAAGCTGCACTTTTTAAATGGCACTTTGCAAATGCTGAAAAACTACAGACGTACCCATCCAGAACATTGGATGAGAGAGCTTGTAGGCTGGGGATCATAACCACCAGCAAACCAAGGAAAAACCCAACCAACCCATGTCAGACATACAATTCTGCTAACACTTATTGGCAATGGGAGAAGAGACTCGGCACATCCTACAGACCAGTGGTGTTGGCGAAGGGCTCTGAGGATGGCTATTGAGATCAGACAACAGATGGATAAAGGAAGAGTAGAGAGAGTAGCGGTCCAGAAAAAAAGGCTAGTTTTAAAGTTGTTTGAACGTGGGAGCAGGGAGGCGCGTTGGCCCCGGACCCGGTCTTCTCAAAGTCTAGTCTGAGCCTCAGGAATATAGATCTCGATGCTGTCTGCCCGCTCCGAGGCTGAGTTCTGCCGGAAGGAGGCTGCCCGCTTTGCCGCCATGAGCCGCCGTCGGGCCTCCTGCCGGTGCCTGTCTGGGAGGTCCAGGGATTTCTCCCTCGTTATCACACTCTTCTGTCGAACAGTCTTCTTTGGTACGGGAGCTGGTGGCTTTAGGAAGAAGAGAGAATAAATATGGTGTATTTATAGTACTTGTTTAAAACTTCAGCAATTTGTTGGGGACTACAGTGATCAAAACAGTGTTCAAAGATTATGATGAAGCTCTTTTGGCATGTTTTGACACATAGGTAAAGAAGTGTATAGAGAATTTAGAATGTCACACTCATATTTATAGCATAATATGTCAGGCAGGATATAGTTTTCATACAGCCATTAAACTGCTACATGAAAATTTTATTAGATTCTTCAGTCTTCTGAGAAAAAGAGAAAAAAATTAATCTGGGATGAGTAAAACGTAAAACCCTCCCCTGCTTTCCCCCAAACTTTAAAGAAACCTTCATATAGATGGAAAAAATACATATCCCTTTTCTGCCCACCTCCTCTAATCATTTGTGTATAGTCCTTAATCTAACATGTTCAATCAAGTAAATTTAAATGAAAAAAAAGGCTGATTCTTGAATCAGTTCCAGTTTTTGATGTTTTATAAGAATCATTACACAAAACATAACATATCATAAGTTCAGGGCGGACAGGTGATCCCTGACCTTCTTCTCTGGGCTGTCTATGGGCCTCCAGTTGTTGCTCTTGATCTGCTGCAGCTGGTCAAACTTCACGGTGACGTCGTCGATGGAGAGCTGCAGTAGGTCCCAGAACCCAGCCAGGTCCTGAGAGGTGGGGCGTGGCATTGCACTGGGGTCCTACGAGGGACACAGGAGACAGGAGTTACAACAACGATAACATTAATGTGTGTGGTGACATTAAGTAAAGAGCCAGATTGTTGGTTCAGTGCCTGTAGTCCAGATAATAAGCAGTTGCACACATGCATAGAAAAGTCATGACCACACTAGTTGCTGTACTTCAGCTTAGAGCCACTAGATGTCCTTATCAGACCCAAAACAGGCATGAATACCAGTTTGGGGGATTTTGATTGAAATGAAGGGTAACAACTTGTGATGGAAATAAGACCAATCCTGTCTTATTTCCACGAATGAGCTCAGAAATAATAAACTGCCTTTGTCAGTTTGTCTCAATTTCTGAAATGAAAGAACTGTCTGATTGAGTAGAGCCTCATTGTTTCTGCAACTGGCCTGCAGCTGCTGCTGCTTTTGCGTTGATACTTGATGATAATGATAAATCATAAATTAATGTGTAAGTCCAAATCTTTCTTTTAGGTTTGGGCTTTTTTTCCATTAATTCAGTCCACCCTGCTCCACATGTTCATTGTTTATAAGCACGAAAAAAAAGAAAATACTTCAGCTGTTTCATACTATAATACACTAATACATTGAACACAATCAGTAAATGTTGACTCTGACCATGAGTCAATAAAAGTATATGACCTATGACCATGAATGTTACAAGAAAAACTACACCCACCAACGTTACCAAGCAGCCTTATATGCTCTCAAGGAAACAGAGTCTTAATGTTAAGAAAATGGTAGTACAATGTGAACATTTGTAAGATGTGGGTTCCCTCCCCAAATTTCCCCAAAATGTTCTCCACAGATTTTAAATGTATAAAGAAAAGAAGGTCTGTAGTTAACATTTAGTTTTAAAACAAACCATACACCCATTAATATTTCAACATTAAATATTAAAAAAGTCAATAATTGCTTTCTATTTATTGTGTGTGTAGATGTAACATGACAAGACATAATGTTAATTTGTGGAAATGATCTTGAAATAAATGTGTGCATTTCATTAATCAGTATTTAGTACAGATTTCAATTAAATTTAAACTTCTTGCAATCGTTGGACTGATCTATAGTACAAGGCTGGTGTGAAAGACAGCGGTGTCTCAACAATGTTCTCATCATACAAAGAGCTCCTAACAAAATCCAGTGTAATTCATTCAGGACCTTTTATACAACATGGTGCTAATAAATATCAAGGACAGGTTGGATCGACTTTTAAGAGGCAATAATGAATACTTGATTATTTCATTATGCTAAGATACAGAGTATTAAGGAGCGATGTTCATGTGTTCCAGATAAATGTATTAAAACCTTTCAAACCACTGGGTGGGTTTTAGTTGTCAAATATACACCTTGCTATACACCTACTATATGTTATTCTTTCATGTAATGCTTTGATTATAAATGCAAATAATTATACTCGTAATTGTACTTTAAAATATATACGCAATTTGGGGCTTGCAGAGCTTTCAGATTATGGATCCAGCTGTGGGGCATATTGTTTGCTAGTAGCATGGTTGCTGTTTTTGTCTGCAAATAAAGTGGTTGCATGTATATATTCTTTGCAGGGTTTAAGTCAAGACAGCCGAATGTGCAATTTATGCTGTGTCAGATCCCAGATTACAGAAATTGCGGACCTACTAACACCACTTCTGTGCTGAGACGTGTTGACTCGATAACCCCAAAGACATTCCCCCACACTCACACTCACACTCACACTGAACATTGTGACATTTAAATTGGGTGGCTGGTAAAGTGTTTGATGGTCCAGTAGATTTACAGTATGAGGGCAGTGCCTGGTATACTCTATGTTACAGGGTAACTTAAGACATCATTCTTCTATCTCTTGGTTTCTAGTGGTTCTTTCTGCATTACAATGTGGCGTTATGTCTTGCCACACTGCCCTGATTTAACAACAAACATATAAAAAAGATGCAAAATAGTATTTGATTTTGAGATTCATGATCCTAAAAAAGCTAAATGTTATGTTATCACAATAAAGCTCAAAATGTGAATAAAAAGTATACTTTTTATTCATCTTTCTCTTTTCTTAAATAGGATGACAGTCACCAACGTGTACATCAGTATACTAAACTGTGTCAGTGATACTGAGATTAAAGTTTACAGTAACCTTATTTTCACTCAACACTTTTTTTTTATCGCATACAGCATGACTCAAATCCCCTGAATTTCAATAACATTCCAATAGTGAATGTAAGTTTTTCTTTGATATTTGTATAGCATTACATGATTAGTATAATTGTCTTTTGTACGGCAAAATATTTTATCAAATGACTTCATAGTTCAAATATCATACTATCCATCATGTAAGGTAATCTGTGGACAGATCACATTTCTGTTATCTGTAATTACTGAAGGAGTGCCTCAGCACTTCATCAGCTTTATTCTGACCCCTGAACTTGTGATGTTCAGCAAACCATCTCAGAAGTCTTAAGGCTTCAAATATCCAGAGCTGGCAGATTGAAGAGGAGTCAGTGAGTTTTAAGCCCTGCCTGTATCAGTGTGTGCTTTTATTCCTGGAGCTCCTCCCAGAGAAGTGGACCACACACGCTGTTTGTCTCTCTATTAGAGTATTTATAAATCAAGCTTTATAAAGGCTGATCTATGAGTGGAGAGAAGCAGGCTGATAAAATACTATTAGACATCTCTTTGAACTTCCAATTTGTGGGCATCTATTTAACAGACAAAGTCAAAGTATGCAGTGCATATTGTTACATCAAGTCAATCATTGTCGTTATAAAATACTGCAGCTTTTTGTAATGAAAAAGTTGTTGAGTAAACTTGGATAATACGGTGTCCTTCAGTGGGACAGAGTACTTGACTTGGTCTGAAAGGCTGGTTCACTGTATCTGATCCCCGTGGAGTTCCCACTCCCCCGAATGAGCAGTTTCTGCTGCACGTTGCAAAAACACCAACACTATCTCTCATAACTCCGCACCAACTTCATTTGAAATATTGGGTACTTGGCTCAGATCAATATAATGAGTTGTGAACAGAGCAAGAAAAATATGAGCAATAGAGCGGCTGAGATCGGGACATTTAGGTATATTTACTGTAAACCCAGGTTTGGCTCAGTCTTCTGTTATTCACAAAGCTGCATCGCTGAAAATATACCCATCCACGCTTGTGTATTGTTCATTTCAAAACATTCAGGTCACATATAAATGTTCTGGATAGCTATTGATTCTTAGTGTTGTAGCTTTCCGCAATCAATGATATTCTCTGAGCTTTGATTCAGTTTGTTAGTGCCAGCTAAAGCATTAAATGTGTATGGAAGATTGGAGAACAAAGGTTGTGAGGACACATAAAGGAGTGTGGAACTGTTTCTAATGACAAAAAATATTTCATAGGGTAGCCACTGTTTTTGGACACTTATGCTTTGTTCACTCTGCAGCAGCATCATATTCATTTTTTCTTCCCTCGTTAAAATTCAGATGTGATGTTTTCTGATTTATGCATATAGAAAGAAGTTGAATGGAGTCTCATTATTTTAATTGTGATCTAGAGCTTTCAGATGCGCTACAAAACAGGATTTGACCTACATGTGACTTGAATGCTAAGTTTGTTGCCATGAAAATAACAAATCTGACTTTTCTTCTAAGACGAATGATTCATACATTGCAATATGGAGGAAAATGGATAATATATTGGTTTGAAAAATGAAAATGGCAGCTGGTTCATTTCTCCCACATTAGTATCTTTTTAAACTTCTTTCCACCCTTTTACTCTTTGTTGTATGCTTTACCATTCATGGATAATCATACACAAATTATGTAGAGCTGCATAAAGACGCACTGTTCCTAATTGTCAGTGATTGTATGTAATTATGTAGATGTGTTGGGGATAGTGTTGGCAATAGTATTGTTTCTTTGTTTTATATTGAAATATATAAAAGATCATCTGAAAATATATAAGTATATAAAAAAGGCAACAAAACCCCCCAATATTTTCTGTAATCATGTAAGACAGTTGACATGCATACACCACCACTTGGCTAAACTAATGTTAGCATGAAGGACAATGAAAAATGTAGTTAGGAAGACGAATCAATTCAGAAAAATCTTACAACACACACACACACACACACACTCTCTCTCTCTCTGTGATAGGTTTCTTACTAGGTTTTGCTGACACAGCCAGTAGAATTGCTGGAATTTCTGAGACATGAGCAGCTGAGCGCTTCCCACTGCACTTCGGATTTTGCCTAGGACTGAAACACACACACACACACACACAGCATATCAAGTACAACACTTACAGTACATTGTCATACATTCAGAGCAGTACATTATTATAAAATACATTTTTCAATCTGCCTGCACACTAAAACATATATGAAAAGCACTCACTTTCCTCTGACAGGTCATTCTCTTCAGCTTCTGCCTCCATCTCCTTACACCAGCCCTCCATCCTCTTGGTCTCTGTGTGGAGCAGTTGCATGAACCAGCTCCCATCTCTTCTCAGGGAGGGGGACGCCCTGCCTGACTCTCCCGATGACACCGCAGTCTCCCGCGGGGAGGGGGGTTCCAACTGCCAGGTGGTTTCGCTTGTGGTCTCCCTGGGGCTGGGGGGTTCAGTAGGGGTACGGTAATCCTCACGGTAGCTGAAGAGCCCCTGGGTACGTACGGTTCGCACTGCTCCGTACTGTGTGGGCGTGCTCGGCTCCGAGTGACGCTGGAAGCCCCCACCAAACTGCAGGCCCTTGTCCTCCATGATAGGGAAGCCCTCCAACTCCATGTCAGCCTGCACAGCTGCAGTCACACTGTTGGAGCGTTTGAACCTGCCCTGTCTGAGGTAGAAAGAAATAGATGAATGCACATACATTTATACGCCCAGGCCATAATGGCAAATAATAGCAGAGACAAAGGGACAATTGTTCATACTAGTCAGAGCAAACATTGTAGATTTAGATTACATTATCTCACCCTTTCTTGTTGTCCTCCACCTGGATCCCAACAGAGTGGTACTCCCGCGAGCCTTTGCTTTCAGATTCCGAGTCCGTGGCTGCTTCCACCTAATGTGAAGAACCAAGAAGTGCTTCTCATTATGTGAACTACCATTCCCCTAGTGCTTCTGGGTTTATTGGTTTGGGAGTGGACAGAGCTCTTTAACTGTACAAAGCCTGTCAGAAAATAAACATTGTATGATTTATGAACGCAGCAAAGGCAACAAGAGTGAAGAGATTTCCTGGGTTTTCCCTAGGTTACTGTGGAAATGAATCCAAAAAAATATAAAGGAGGAGCTATAGTTCTGTGTTGAAAATGACTAAAGCATCATCTGAACACCACATATGGCACTAGGTGTTGGAAATGTTTAAATTAAGTGAAAACTAAGGTCTCAAACACATTATATAGTTTACATTTTCACTTTTTTGTATAATTCTGGCATTGGGTATTTTAATGGGCTATTAAAATACCCAATACCCAGGATTCTAGTTATTTTATTCCTACATACTACGGCATCAGTAACACAAGAAGAGTAGTCGTAAGTATGTGATGAGTGAATTCCAGTATAAACACAACAGAGAGTGCTTCTGACCTGCACTGTATTTCCATATTTTCAACAAATAAACTGACTCTAAACTGAAGCTTTCAATTAAAAGCACAGACACTAATCAAAAGAAGTCTGCTAGCTAAACTAAAAGACAGCACGGTACCTTACAAACTGTGGTAAATACTGCTGAATTGTGGGAATGTAGCAGCATAGTTTAGAAGTGTTTGTCAAGCAGACAGGAAAGCTAATCTGGTTAAATGGCATGTTAATACTGCTAGCATGTTAACGTTACAGCCCATGTTATTCCTTTAATACCCCTTTGTGCTATACTCTTTCATCTAGTAGGCAGGACTCCTCTAGGTAAAAACTGCACTAATCATTATATTTACATGAACAATGGGTCAAATGACTATGTATAATGGAAGGGGCACACTTGTAATAATATTGAAAGCCATGAATGAATGGTTGCAGTCCTGATCCAGCCGCCCAGGCTCAGAGACTCTTTATCGCTGCCTGCACCACTCTCCGGAGCCCCATGTTTTACTGGCTTTATGGAAACCCTGTCAATGCTCACCATTTTTCCTACGCTTTTCTATCTGTCACTTTCTCCTTGTTTATCCACTCGCTCATCTCTTTCTTGTTTAATTTCTTTGCTTTCACTTCTCTCTTTGTCTAGTGTTCACATTTTCTTGCTGGCTTACTGTCACAATCTTTTTCTTGCTTTTGCCATCTTAAGCCTTTCTTTGTCTTTTTTGTTTCTTCTTTAGTGCCCACTGAGCCCTTTATCACTGTGACAGTAGCCTACCAGAAATGGTCTGCAAATCAAACGTGTGATAGTACAGTGGCCGGATATATAAAGAGACATAAGGTCACTGTCCAATACTTTTATGACCAAATACCTGCAAAACTATTCACATCCCCACCAGCCTCAGATGCATTTTGCAAATGTTAGCATGCTAACATGCTAAACTAAAATGAAGAACATGGTAAACAGTATACCTGTTACACATCAGCATGTTAGCATTGTCATTGTGAGCATTGTTAACCTGATGATGTTACCACTGCTGAGCCTAAGAGCTACTTCAAAGAGCTCAGAGTGTGGCTAAAAGGCACATCTGGATACAGTATACTCCTGTAATACCAGGAATATCATACCTGCCTTTTCCACCAGGATGATTGCAAGCCATCCAAAAATGCACATGTGAGGCCTTTAATGCATTTGACATTTATAAATCTTCAGCTCAATGTAGTGTTATGACTATGAGAGTGATTTAAAGGCACTGGTTCAAAATAAGACATGCTTGTGTTGTGAGCAAATGTCAACCCTACCTTTGGTGTAGAGTGGTCAGTATTTAAGCCGGGGAGTGACATTTTTGGAAAGCCATTTTGTATTCTATCAGGCCATTTGGTAGAAGCTGTTAGAAGGGAGGAAATGAGTGTGGAGCAGCTTGCTGAGGTGACCTCCATTACTTTGTGTTGGAAGTGGAGCAAAGTCCACCTCATGAAAAGAGAATGGGTTTCATGTCTGTGATGGAGGAGGACTGAAGGAAGACAAACATCCTGTAGGCTTGGAGATTTATGTCCAATAGGCTTACCTACCTGAAGATGCTTTGGTTCATAAAGATATGTCAATGTGCGCACACACACACATCAACACACAACACTGCATCTGTAATCACAGTTATAATGTCAGCACAGGTGTGGAAACTGTATGCATCAGCAAAAAGTTGAACAGAGCCACTTTGCCTTTCATCCAAAAGACACAAACACCACCTGGTGACTTTTCCCAGCCAGTGCCTGTGTTTAAGGTTATGGCACCAATTAAGACTATTGCTGTAAATAAACAAATCAGTACTTTAGAACACAAACACATCTCAGCGTAGGGGAGCAAAAGGTTATCTTAGACGGCAATAAAGTGGTCCTTAAGGACTATAGGAAATCAAGACAACATCGAGTCCACAAGGTCAAAGACCTCTAAAATAGGGGTGTCAAAAAGGAAATGGCAAATGAATACAGATGCAGGCTAATGCAGGTTAATTATACTTCCAGTAGTAGGTGAAGCGGACTGATTGGCCATATGATATGATGTCAATTGAACTGAAGCTGGCTAAAATTTAGCTAAATCTGCTGCCTGCGGTAACACATTATTGTCATCTCATCTAGCTACTGAAATGGTAGCTATTAACAAACAGGCAACAACATGGCCTTGTTATCACATAGAGCAGCCTATGAACGGAAAACAAAGGCAACATTATTTTGAACATCAAACCAATACCTGCTCTGAGGGATCAGATTCTGACAGTTCTGCCACCAGGTGACTGCAGAAGTGTTAGAGAATGTGTGCAGGGACACAGCCAGGACTTCAGGAATATGAAGGCCTATTTTAAATGTTTTAAATGATTTGTATTTTTTTTTTTTTTTTAATTATTAATGCTTTGTTATATTTAAATGAAGCTGCTCTCTCAAGGAAATTCTTCTGGAAATCAACACATGCTTACAAACTCAACTAACTAGCTAACTCTGAATTAGTAACAGAATAAATTGTTATTTTTAGAAAACTTCCTTAGAAATTATTTGGAAATTTGGCCCAGTTAAATAAAGTATTAGTATTAGTTTTAGTTTTATTTCCATATACAGTAGAAATTGATAAATACCAAAAAAAAAAGTAAGTTTTTAACTCTAGAATGTACATCCACCAGGTTGATAAAACCTCGTGACCTCAGCATCCTCCATGTGAACATGTGATGTACCATCTCCCTAATACTATGATGTTCTGACAGTCAAACAGACATACAAAGTGGTGGTGGGTTGGATTACATCTAAGTGCGAGTCCCTGAGAGAGTTTTTACTGAAACACTGTTGTCAGGCAAAAGCTGTCCTTTCCGATGCTTCTGTAAATGCAGACCTTTACTGCACCTTCATTGCTAATCAAAGTTCTTATGGACTTTACACACATCACTGGAGCCAATTTGAAAGCCAATATATTTCTCTGTCGCTTTCACTCACATAAGCACAAACACACACACACACACACACGTTTACTTGCTCCCTGTCTACACCTTCCTTAAATTCACCTTCACTTCCTCTCAGCAGTTGGGACCAACAGTATCCTGCTCTTTCCGCTCTACACTTCAGCTCATCCACACCCTGTTTGTCTGTATTCCCCTCTGCTGGTAATGAATGAGCTAAATTGGAGCTGCATGTGTGTTGATTTGGAAAGATGGTGCCCTTGTTTGAGCGTCGTCGCCCACCGTGAAGTTTGGTGGAGCATGACAATGAGTTTTTAATGTTGCATTTTTGCTGTTTAAACTAGGACTGATCAGTGTGGTTAGGTGCCATGATCATCCCATCCGAGGACTCTCACTTTTGACCTTGACTATCAGGAAACAGAAACTGTAAGCAGGAAGTCATACAATCAAGTAGATAAAACACTAGAAAATAAGACACAGAGAAAATAAGTTAATGCAGGATGAATTAGTGTTTTGCATGAGTGAATCACTATGTTTACATGAGGCAGGCAAGTAATGTAAACTGATTACTGTGAAACCTGTATTTACATTCAACTGAGTATTCCCGTAACACCTACAATCATTTATAAAACAAGGAAAACATGATACATTTATTAGTGATTATTGATTATGGCTCAGATACAGGCTAAACTGATACAAGTTCTACCTACAGTCTACTGTTTAGCTAAGACAACAGGCTTATTTAAACATATCTGTTGTAGTTTCAGTTTAAAATGTAGTCGCTTATTGGTATTGTGGATCATTTTTAAGTTTATTATTTTAATTATTTAGTTTAAGTGGGGCTAATCAAATCTCCTTAGAGGACAAGCAAAGCATGTGATGGCCCTATAAACAAACCATTTTTATAGCTTGGGTTAGATGGCCATAGTACAAATGCAACTGAATCAAAATTTGAATCTATATACCAATAGAGGATCCCGTTAGAATATCACTTAGACATAAAATGCAGATATTTAAGCTGTGAAAATATTTCCAGGCCTGGTAACACAGTGGTAGTGTTTGATTTAAGAAAGACATTTCTGTTTTCCACGCACACACACTTAGAAACTGTAGGGTACTAACTTTTAGGTCAGCAAAAGCAAGTTAAAGTCTAACAATCAATGATGGAGTTTTCTCATCCAGATTTGACTCCTTTCATGCAGTGACAACTGCAGAAATATAGTTTATATGTTTATTGTGTGTATACTTATATCTTCAGCAGAACTGAAACCAGGTTTCTCTTAATCCCTCACCTTAATTAAGGAGATTGCATTCATTGCTTACATTAGGTTTTATGAATCACATTTCTGCAAAAAGCCGACAGTAACCAGGTTACTTTAACACATTGACTTCAGGATAAATGACGGTAAATCATTTTAATAGACTGCTAGAACTATGTGAACGATGTGTTGCAGACTATTTAATGAATTGTTCCCATTTACATTACAGTGTATGTAAGGTCTAGGCAAATCTTGCTGCTGGATATTCTCTAAGTTTGGATTTGATACAATGCAGTGTAGTGGGATCAACTGACTTTGAAAGGATCATTTATTTGCTGACCCCGATGGTTTCTGTGTTTTTGGGTGTTAGGCCAAAGTCCAGTCATAAGACTTTCTTTAAAAAAGTATATGAACCAAGAAGAATACATGAAAGAAAATGACTACCATGCACAGAGCAAGAGAAGATACCGACGATTCAGTGACTTTGATAATCTGCTTTGATAAAATACTATAAATGGCTCTGAAGTGATGCTGCCACAGATTCCTCCTTCTTTGTTCTGCAGCAGACCTGCAATCTTTAGACTGCAACTGGAGATCAACAACACCAGAATCTCAGCTAATATCAGAGAAAGAGGCAGACAAATCCAAGATAAGATCACACAGAGTCTGAGGTGGAGAGAGACAAAGAAAAAAACGAAGGAAAAAGGTAGAGAAAGAGGGAGAAGGGGAGCGGGAGCATGAGGATCGTGAGATTGGAGAGAAAGAGGAATAGGTATAGTGAGTAGGGAGGGAGTGAATGAATACCATTCACTATAACGTGCTCCAGCATGAGTTGAATCTTAATTGACGGATTGCAGTAAGATGACTCACTCTTGCTATTTTTGGCTGCTTTAAAGAGAGCAATGTTTCTGAGTTGAACAAATGTGTGTGAGTTGCGAGAGTCTTTGCACTTATTTGATCTTTCCCTGATACACATAGAGACAAGACTAACCTGTATCCCTATAGAGGATCGAGGTGTCTTCAAGTACTCCTCAGCCTTGGACACCAGGATGGCCTTGTCGCAGGTGACCACCGAGCTGTGGCTGTCTGTGGACGGGTGTCTTTTTCCAGCCATGACTCTGGCTGCCTCCATGGCTATGGTCACAGCCTTGGTGCTGTCCAGGCTGTCGTTGGAGTTATAGAGGGTCCTGCCTGGACCCAGCCCCAGGCTGAGGCCGTCAGGAGCCCACATGCCACCATGAGGGTGCCTCCCCTCGTGGTAGGCGTCCTGTGTGGACTCGGTGCTGCTCTGGGCCGTGATTGAGATGAGGGGTTTGGAGGTGGTGCGGGGTGGGACCGGTGGAGGAGTCTTCTTGTAGTTGGGTGTGTAAGTGATGGCTGGAAAAGGTTGAAAGACATAGTTATTTTAAAAAGTAATAAAAAAATGATTTACATACTGCATTTATATTACTGTGTCATTGCCATTACATAATTCTATAAGAGCATTTGCATATTCCCATTTAGTCATTAAAACTCAACAAAAAGGTTTTTACAGTTGGGCCTATAACAATGTAAAATATACATATGTATAGTAAGTTTAGCCTGTAAAAGAATAAACAATTAAAAAACCCATTCATCTTCTAAACCAGAAGAAAAATCTGTAAAAGAGGAAAAGTGAATCTTATTATTTCCAACCATCATCAGGATGTTTTGTACTAATTCATAAAAATCCCTCTAGTATTTGATATCAACCTTTAGAAATTTTGTGTCATAAAGGTTTAAATAACATTGACACCATACCCCACCACAACATCCTTCCACTACACGCATGCCTGAAAGAATGAGGCTGGCAATGTACTATATTTTTATTATTTCCAACAATAATGAATCAAGACCAAAACCAACAATGCGTTAGTCCGTTTCTTAATACTTTCTGATTGTTGTTTTACTCGTAGTAGTGTTTGATTGCAATTGTTAGTAATTACTAAGTAATAAACCTACTCGACCCTTGTCTAACAGTCAGTCAAGTGATAAAGCTCCTGTTCTAAACCTGTTTTTGTAAGTCTCAAACATGTATTTCATGGGATGTGCGTAAACATTCCTCTCAACCAGCTCAAAATCAATATATGGCAGAACATAATGCAGACACCACATATTCCTACACATTTATTATTTTACAACATGCTGATTAAGGACAGTACTTTCCAAAGAATTAGCAATTAATATTATTGTTTAATTAACTTACTTGTGTTAGTTAATGACCTCATTAGCACATATGGTAAGCTAATATATCATGGTGATTATGATGGAACATTAGGAAGCAACACTATTTGTTTCACAACATGATAAAAGCTGCAAACTTTGTACGGTGCGTTTTATTTTTTGTACTTTTCTGATGTTGCTGATCGTCTCATCCGAAGACTCCTGGCAGAGTGCAGAATCCTTTTCTACCTCTTTTGTATATTTTCAGTGCTCAGTTGGAGAGAAACTTGTTGGACATGTGGGTACCATTTAAAAGTATATATACATTTTAATAAAGAATAAGTTGATAGTAAGTAACAGGGTACATCAAAGCCTCTGTGACACGAGACACTCATCAGACACGGTTAACGATGAAAAACCAGAGAAGTAATCAACAGTACTCGTGTGGAGGATCCTGGTGAGGAGGTGCGGCTCAAGGATGCCTGACAACTCTCATCTTCTTATTCTGTCCATTTTCTGACAGAAGAGGGGGGATTACTTTCTTTCAAGTGCAAATGAGAATATGGACTTAATCCACAGAGAGATGGACTGAGGAATGGGCCATAAACGCCTTCTAGGCTTTGACGTGTCTTTATTTTCAAGAAAGGCTCTGAAAGAAAAGCTAACTCGGTGTAGTTACAGACTGAGCCATCTGAAGCACGAGCTGTGTTTAGTGTGTTTTGATCAAAGCTGAGAGTGTGCCATGTACCTCGGAGCCAAGAACAGAAGAAAGAAAGAAAGAAGGCAAAGAGGAAGAACACTGAGTCACGCTGCAGGTTAAGTTATGGGTTATCGTTTTCCTTGACAAAGAGGCAAACCGTGTTGAACTCTGTGTTTCTGTTCCTGGCTTACAAATGCTTACATCACACAAAGCAATTAGGGAAGTCCTTATGAGACCAGAATCTGAATTTATTTTGAGTTCTAATGAGCTGCGCTCCCCACGCAGGCCCCCAAAAGTTGTGGCGTAGAATTAATAGCATTTCACCCTAATTAAATTGTAGCCTGAACAACAAAATGACTAAACAAACACATTGTTGTCTTGAACAAGGGAAAGATTTTCATCTTGTTTGCAACCCTTTTAGGACGAGCATCATTGAGGATAAAACCCAATGCTTCACCTCAAACCTCAACACCTTTTGGCCTCTTTCTCACCCATATTTTGGCTGTGTTTATAAATAGCTAGAGACGTCTGGTGTATGAAGAGCGTTCTGCTCCAGGTGCTTAATGACTCATGCTGCTGTCCATTCACAAAATTAGCTTCTCATGGATGAAGAGATGCATTAGTGAAGAACAAGGAAGGAGAGGGGAGATGTAACAGGAGGAGAGTAGATTTGTGCAGACAGAAAGAGAGAGAGTGTGTGTGTGTGTGTGTAATAAAGGATAAATCAGGAAGCGAGGAGAGATCAAGGGAGGAAAGAGATGACCCATTCAGGGGGCATGATTCAGCAGGAGGACCAAAATAGAGCCATTATTAGCCAGCCAGTTGTGCAAAGGGGAGTCATAATTCTTACTCCCATCTTGGCAGTGGCTGTATTACTCAGCATTTAGATTTCATTTGAAGTGAACACAGCCTGTGAACATTCACTCACTCACTTATTCACTCATTCATTCACTCACTCACCTGCTTGCAGATAAAGCATTTAACAATGTATGTATATGCACCACTGTTACATCAGCGACATGATTGACTATGAGCGTACAGAAACATGAAGGTGTGTCTTGCATTATCTAATCTTGTGGCCCTATCTTGTAGAGGGGGGCCCTGTGCTAAAATTAAGTTTTAAGACTATATTTTAGTTTAAATCAGTGGTTCTTAAACTGACAGGTATGCCACAGCAAGGAGAGCGCACATGACTGGGGAAAAATGCATCAAAATGCACATCAAACGAGAGAATAGATTTAACCGATTTCATTGATTCATTCAATTATTCATGAAGGAACAATAGACAAACAAGCATGGCTATTAAGATTCAGTTTAGCAAGATTTATTCAGACAGTAAAACAAAAAAATATGGTCAGATTTGGGACAAGGAAGAATAGAAAAACAAATTATGCTCATCAAAGAAACATGTTAGTGAATTAATTCAATTCAGTCAGTCAACTGGAATAGATAACATGGATGCAGAATATGTAGATCTTTGATATTCGGCATCTTGGCTCTCACCAGAAGCATGGCAGAAAAGGTTTGAGAAACAACACTTGAGGTTTGCTCAAATGGTGCATATTTTTCTACTGGCATATGCATGGTGCATATTGCTAAATGAAGTAGTGTTTAATCAAATAGTGTAAAACTGAAAAAATCACAAAACCAGGGATGAGGTACTACTCCAACAGTACTAGTTCTCTGTGTGCGTCATAAGACCATAGAATAACTTGTTATGTTAATGTGTGTAAATAGCTAACGCTAGGTTGGATATAAAGCCATTTAGCATCTAAGCAATTGATAGTGTGCCTTTACAACCACCATGACAGCTAGATGAACAAAATGTTCCCTTGCATGGATGTGAGGTTTCAAAAATAGTATGTACAGTGAGTACAGTAAAAAAGGTATGTTAATAAAAGAGGAAGCTTTAGGGACAGCTAAATGTGTTCAGTGTAAATACTCCATTTAATCTCCCTCCCTCCCTCTCTCTTTCACACACAGACTATCAAATCAGCACTGTGCCAGTGAAGCTGATCAACGTGAGGCACAAAGGCAGTGATTCAGCCACTCCATCTCTGTTAGGACATCTCTATCTATCAGAACTGGCTTGTATGCTAACATGGGGGGTGGGGGTGGGGGGTTAAGTGACATGTTAAGAGTCTTTCTTCCCGACTGGATTTATCACTGTAAAGGCAGTGCAGCAGTTTGTTTTGCAGTAGGCTTTTAAGGATAGGTAAATGATCTGTAGGGAGGTAGCGAGAGGAAGCTGGATAATCAACTCCATTATTGGCACTGTCCCAGAAACAATAAAGAAATTAATATAAAAATATCCAACAACAGATAACAAAAATCCGACTGGGTGAGTCATTATTTAAACTTACTTCACCAACCCTGGATGGTTTGCAAAAGTTGTCGTGGGAATAGTGATGAATCACTGAGATCAAAAACACTGTTTGCAAAAAACAAACCCCCCCTGTGGCAGCAAATCTAGTCATTTCATGGCCAGTTCATCTTGATCTGTGAATCAAGGACATTCATTGCTTCCCTATAATGCCTCAGATGTTGCCCTGCTGTTCATGAAAGTCACACTGCAGAGTCTGTCTTTCAGTAATGGCTGCTGCAGTCAGTAATGGAGACACGCTCCTGCTGCTGCTCCTGATGGCATACTGAATAGCATCTGCATGTCAACAGTTAAGATGCATGTCACTGTGTTCTTAACCTCACCCTTTAGGAAAACAAACCGGCTTTTTGACAACTAGATGGATCGCTAAAAGGCACAATGGAAGCTAATAATAGAAACATCCAAAGGGCGGTGTGTGCATGTGTTTGTGTGCTCATGTGATATTGCAGACATTGGGATGGAGGGATGTTGGGAGGCAGGCTTCAGAAAGTGATGCTATCATAAATATGTCAAGTGACAGCCGAGAGAAAGCAGTTTTAACAACTGAGCTCTGTCATGACTGCAGTTTTTCAAACAAAGGAGGAGGATGGTTTGGAGCAACTGCATCCTCCGGTCAATGTAGCTGCTATAAAATCAAGTACTTTATGAAAAAATTACTGCAATTTATTGTATTCAAATAATGCAAGGGGATCACACTGATCACTGGTCTATTTGCATTAATACAGAAAGATAAGTCTTTTTAGTGTGAATGTAAACTACTAATTGCAAGTTGGAGTATCACTGCTAGTTCACTGCATGGTAACTTGTAGCTCATTATTCATATAGTGGCCTCTGATGAAGTCCACATTTGTTTTCTTTGGCTGTGCATGTCTGAGTAATTGCAGATACTCGACACTGTTTAAACATACGCTTATCAGCAACTTGCCACAGGACAACTCATGTTTCTTTCCAATAACATCTCTCACATTGAAATGGAGCAATGGAGGATGTCCCAGGTAGCAGGTTTACCTGGGGTTTGTTGAGGAGTCCGATCAATGCTGCAGGTGGAAGGGAGGCAGAACTGGATCCCTGAAAACAAGGGAGTGGGGTGGATATTCAGAAAAGTGGGCATATCTGCCCAAACAAAGAACAATCTGTTTACATTATACAAGGCATACGCAGATTGGATCCAGGGAGTGATTGCAGGCTATTAGGATTATACTGCACAGTAAGGATGTATAGCAAAATCACAACAAAGAAAAAACAAAAACGTCTACATTAAGGAGGCACACTGACTAGGAGTCGGTCCATGACTAAGGCAGTTATAGATAGGGTACACATTAAGTAATCTACATTCTGTTTGCTTCCCAATGTTATTTACTGCTACATCTTTTAAAGTTTGTTAGGATTATACACCTCTCAAGTCTATTGATTACCACTTTCATACAGATGCAGTGACCTGTGTTTGAGGTTGCTGTCAATAGGTCAACATGCATCAGCTGACTGGGCTTCATGACCCCACTTCCAAAATGGTTTTAGTAATGACCTGGAACTGCTACAAGCCACCAATATATAGAAAAGAGATTCCAAAAAGTAATTACAACAACCAATTTAATTCAAGTGAAAGATGATTCCTGTCAAGGTCTAGCGTAATTGTGTGGTTTAGCAGTGATGTGTATGGATACAGTTGCAGATATTTGTCTTGTGTGAACCACACAAACCAGGGATCAATCGATTTTACCAGTCTGATACAGTATGAATAAATGTTTTTGCTCAAATTAAATATGGCTTTTCTGTTTTAAGGATTTTATTTCAAAATGCCATACAATAAACATATTATTTTACTCATTCATACTTTCATTTTATACTTTCCTCCTTCTTAACATCTTCATTTTGCCTTTGGTTTAGAGATACAGTATGACCCACTCCCTTTGCAAGATTTTGTTTTAAATAAAAAAAAAAGTTCTGTTAAAGACTGTTAACAATAGATCAACAACTGCTCATCGTGGGTTTAAGTTATAATCCAAACACTTTTATAAACACCCCAAACACCCCATATAATGTACTGTATGTGGCAAGTGCTTGGTGAAGTGAAAGATTATGATCATGATCACGATATTTGGGGTTGTTTCACTTTGTAAATGAAGAATATTTCTGCAAAGGTTACCAACCGATTAAACTCCCATCAAGCTGTAAGATGTTCACAATAAATCAAAATAGACGTACACAGAAAGCAATCCAGACAGTTGTGTAAACAGGAGTCTAGCAGTTTACTCTTGCATGCCAGTGAGGTTATTGGCTTACTTATACAGCCTTTTAATGATATAACTAAGAACCACATGGTCAGCTAGCATGTCTAGTTTTCTCTGCAAAATCTGCCTTTGCTTATTATTATTTCATCTGTTCCAAAGTTTGCAGTAGATAAAGGGCTATTATATGCCAATATCTTTCATTGCATGACTGAATCCTGAAGCAGTGAATTTCCTGATTATATCTCACAAATACACATAATGTCACTTCAGTACAGGTTAAATTATGTGCTACTTTCAGATAACATTTTTTGCAAATAAAAAGTTAAACATAGAATGGGTCCAGGGTGGTGCGTTTTGTGCCAGTGAAATGAGAAAAATGAATACAACAATACAACCTAATTAACTTCTCACCCCTTTGAAAACCTTTCAGATTCAGTCAATTTAGCAAACTTTCATAAAGTGCTCTGCACATATTCAATTCAAAACAAAACACAGGAAAATCCTTTTCTAGCATCTCACTGATGTTCAGCTGAAAGATTATTTTTGTTCTAGCACACTTTATTAGAGCACAGACTTTAGGGGGCGATTCCATATAGAGCCCATTAATTGGACAGATAGCACAGATACATCTTGTGATTTGCCTGGCTTTTTAGCTGTTCATTGCTGGTAACAGAATTCTGCATCTTCTGTGGAATGTAGGCTCCTTTCATTGCACTGAATATCAAAATGAAACTATGGATATATCTGAATACTTACAATGAGGCACTGTATATGAAATGCACAAAATATTGAGGCCATCTGTCATGCACCATTACAACATAATTTTCATCATTCAGTGTCACACATTAAAAAATAGCCACATGATGGACAACTCTTTTCAGGAAGGAACACAATTCAACATGTCATTATACATATTTCCCAGTTGTGTTACATTCTCAGTCTTTGATTCCTGAGCATTAAGATGATATCTTACAGTAAAAAATACAATATCAGCTCTCAACAAGACCTGTTATTACTATAGTCAGATTATCAGACACATTTAATCACAATGTATTGTGTGTTTTTTTAACAAATATATCTTTATACCTATTTTCCAGCAAATAAGTGTTTACCATGTGTTGTATGTGTAGTAGCAAAGTGTATGCACATGTAGGTAACATGAGGTTGTGTATACATAGAGGCTACATACCATATCTTTACTGGTTTTACATTATATTTGAACATGAGTGTAAATGAGTTATTTTCCCAATAAATTAAAAGTACACTACTCCAGCTCCATCTAAAATTGTGCAAATATCATTCCACTGCAACATTTTCTTTTGCTTTATAACTGCAGATTCCATCCAACAGCTCACATAGTAAACAGTATGTCCTTATAGTTATATGATAACTGCTAAGATTACCTTCACCTCACTCTAGAGTGACAATAAACAGAGAGCCCAAATAAGGAAAGGGAACATTTCCACCATCACTGCAAGGATTGTCGGGACCTTGTATGCTAGTCCATCTTGTCTCTAGTTTAAAACAGAGCTCCAAAAGAGTCTCTTAAAATAGATGTGGAAAATGGCTTTGATGTAATACACTGACTGAACAATAACATTCATTACTTGTGTATCGAAGGATTAGAAAAGGTACACTAATAAGCAGTACTGTCCTAGATAATTCACACCAGTGGTGATAACAGTTTCAGAAAAGTTCATACTGCTTTTAGTATATGTTTTTGATGCATGATTGTTCAGTACATTTGTCACCACTTAGGGTTCATCACATTCTTGTAGAATGGTGCAATCCTTGAAATATGTTTTTTTTTGCTGCTACCAATGCAGTCTTTTTTTCCTAGAATATGACTGCAGGTTGATGTATGAGGAGGTCCTTGTGTTGAATACTAATGATCACATGACATTTAGATCTGCACGTTGCTCTACAGTGCACTGGCAGCTACAAACCATGAACTATAAATATACTTTTAGCTACATTTTGTCTGCTGAGAATGAGGTATGAGCTCACAGAGTGAGTGACACATATGTTATTTCTGCACTGTTGTACTCGTATCTCCCGCTCCAGAGTTCCACACTGGCACTCCTATGCATTGATTCTCGTCTCTGGCCCCTCCTCTGCCACCTGCACCACAGAAAGGCCTGCTCACTTGAGGACCTCCCTGAACTGCCTTGGGTCTCTTGTTCCACAAGTTCCCCATACTCCTGGGATACAGCCATATACTCCAGTGTTTCTGCAATCATATCATCTGGCTCCATGTGTTCCAGGTTCACTGAGGGTATGTTTTCGAGATCGGTTGGTGATAGATCTGGATCTTGTAGAAGAGGATCTGGGGCTGGACTTGTGGGTCCAAAGTCTATTTCCAGTGATGTATCAGGAGACACTGAACTAGGAGGTGATATTGTGACACTGACCTGTGGTAGTGAGACTTCATGTAATTCTGGGGCTACATTGTGAGCCATGTGAGCTAAGCGATATTCCATAGCTGGATCCAAACAGATAGATTCTGTTGACTGTGAAGGATCCAAGGGGCACAGCGTGGCAGGGTCAATAGTGGGTAAGGGTGAACTTGGACAATCTGATTGGTAGAGGGGGGGATCTAAATCCTCCATATTAGATGAAGAGTCAACACTCAGGTCAAATGGCTCTGGTTCAGGGTCCATGAACACTGAGTCAAGATCATCTTGATCTAGGGAAGTCAGCATGACTAAGTCAAAGTGGACGAGATCAGCATGATATATAGGGGTGGTATCAAGTGGTTCAGGAAGTGGTGGCCACTCTGAGTCTTGGGACTCTGATTCAGTGTAGGGTTGAATTTCTACTGAACTGGAAGCAAAGGTTGGGATCGATATCATTTGCTCAGGAGGAGGGTCAAAAGGATCATCTGGAAGGGTGATAATAGGTTCTGGATTTGTGTCACTGTCAACTGGACTGGCAGGAGAGTCTGTGTCAAGGTACTCTGACACCACAATAGATGGACATCTGATGTCAGTCTCTAAATGGCATGGTGTAACAGTATCAAGATCAAGTGTGGGTGCATCACAGACTGAGATTGGACCTTTACTAATGGGGTCAGATGAGGACACCATAGGTAAGTCTGATGGTTTTGGTTCTAATTCTGTTGGGTTTGTGAGCTCTGGATCATCCAATCCTGAATATGGTAAAGACACAGTAGTAGGGTCTTGAAAAACTGTATTTGGCTTGTCCACAGTGAAAGCATCTGCAGAGTCTGAATCTGACATGATGTCATAATCATGTTCCTCTGGTGGAGACACAGTAACTACAGGAACTGGATATGGTAGCTGTATCTTATCTTCTTCAATTAGTTCTGAGTCTGAGTGTTTCATGTCATCACTGTGAAATTGTTTAGTATCTGAATGGGACTCATTAGCTGGGCCTATATTTATTAGCTGTGGAGTGATTAGCATTTCTTGTTCCACTGTCACTGAATCTTGGGGGCCCTCAAGGGCTGCCTCTGAGGAAAGTGACACTATACCAGCAGTGGTGACTGGCTCATTTGTGACCCTGTCAGATGAACTCACAATTGCATGGTCTGTGAGCTCTGGTTCTGGTTCTGGTTTAGCTCTTGAGTGCACAGCAGTCAAGTCAAATGGCTCTGGTTCGACTGCTCTAACAGAGCCTGGAAGTATTGGATCCAAAGAAAGTGGTATGGCACTCTCCACATACATTGACTGTGGACAGGCGAGAATGCTTGGGTCCATGGAGAGTTGTTTTGGCAGATTTCGGCGGGAGCCTTTCTTTTCCTCCTTCTTTTCTGGACAATTGACAGCTGCATCTGCAGTGCTTTGTCGGATTAGGACCTTGCTTCTAGCCTGGGTCCCTACAGACACTTTTGATACCTGGGGCTTCTTCTCTCTAGCTCCCCCAGTGCCTCTATCTGCAGGAGAGGTTCCAAGTCCTCCCACCCATATACCTACCCCTGCCCCTGCCCCAGCCCTTGCTCCTGTCCCTGTCCCTGTTCCTGCCCCAACCCCAACCCCTCTGCCTAAACCTACATCAGCTCCAGCAGCCATGTTACCACCTTGGGGAGACCATGTGTTGTAATGCTGTGTGAAAGTGTTAAAATTACTGTTGAAAGCACGAAGCTCTTTACAGAGGTCTCTCCTTAGATCAGCTAGCTCTCGACGCATGGCCGAGACCTCTTCCTTCCACTGCATGCTGATAGCTGCAGCCAAGGTAGCCGACTCTTTGATACTGGCTTGGATGGCTTTTGGTGATGGTCGTTCTGGGGCACTAGATCTGGGGGATCTGAAGAGACTTGGAGAAACAGGCGGTCCAGACAGAGGTTTGGCTGTAGCGCCCATGTTATCTTGTTGGTAAAGTCTGTCTCTTCTGATGGGGCAGCCTAGATCATCATGAGCCAAAGGGGCCGTGTCTGCCAAATCCTCATGTACACTGGCCTGGTCGGGTAAACAAGAGTCTTCCTGCACATAATTTCTGTCTGGAAGACAAATGTAAATATATATCTGTAATATGGCCACAGGTGTGAGCAGCTGGAGAGAATGTGCTTTTTATTGCCACAAAGCAGTAACATCAAATCATGCACTGAATGCCATGAGTCAAAATAAGATAATAGCAGAAATCTACACCAACTAAGTGCTAACATTATGATGGTTTTCCCAATTCACTCATCTGTATACCCTAGAGGTGTATTGAAGAATTTTTATTCTGGAATTTTAATAATCTGTAATATCATTATAAATTACAGTGTTGAAAACCAGTGTTACACTGGGAAAGTACTCCCATTTTGACTCATTTACGTTAATGGCTTACACTGCCTTCTCAACCTTAATTTGTAGCATGCATTCTTCACATCTTTTCAGTGCACAAAGCTGAAACTCCTAGCTCCAGGAACACATCACAGAGAATGGACAATATTTCTAATAAAGGAGATGTAAGAACAATCCTTGCATGCTCTTCTGCTTTCAGTCGAGGTAAAGAAATGTGTACTTTGTGCAATGAAAAGAGGCAGAAATGAGCAAAGCTTCCAAACCATTTACCATCAGTCAGGAAGTATAGTATGAACCCTATTGAAAATGTGAGGTCCAGTTTGACAGATTGATTTGAAGCACCAACTGCCCCATATCCAAAATAGTGGCAAAATCCATCACATACCAAACTCTGTATCTCAAGAATGCTATATTGGAGTTTACTGAGAAAGCAGTGTAAGCAAAGAATTGATCATAAGCACATTTCCAGATGTCCACACCTCTAACCCTCCCTATTATAGTCCAACTGATGTTGTTAGTTCATGAATCTACTGTGGGACGAGGTGGAATCCACTCAGACGTCTCATCCAGACACCTTTTCTTCTTTTCTTCCCATATTCTTCATCTGTACGGACGTATAATTTCCTCTGTGAATCCAGCAATCATGGGAATTGTTGAAACCACCAGCAGCTTACAATTTATAATCAAGGCTCAGTATCAGAAATAAATGCATGTGTCAGCTGAGTATATTAAGATTTATTGTAACAAGTTTGCATATGTGATATATGAGACTAACCAGTGTGACAGTTAAGCAGTTTTTCCACAACAAGTTACCAGTATGTTCAATGTCAGCTTTACATTATCCATTATCCGGGTCTAGACACAATAGTGTGCAGATCTGTGATGTAATCTCATTGTGTGTGAACATGAGCTTTGCAAAGAGACAAAGTGTAAACTGGGTTTACAAGTAAACAATGCATACTTGGCGTATGGCAATTTTACCATTTCTTTGCCCAGTTCGCAATAAAGCTGTGAGTACATTCATGATGTCATCATGTGGCATCATATAGAAAGTTAGATTTCCAACATGTAGTGGAAAAAGTTGTCATGTCCTTATTCTGACCTGATTTTTATTCCAGACAATTTCCATTTGTGATTTTCAATAGGGTTCATAGCTTTACTCTCTGATGCATCCAATGGATGAGCAGATGAAGCACTGTATCCAAAATACAGTAGGATGAACTAGCACATCTCACAAGTGGTAGCTACAGTAATCATACGTCCATCAAAAACAATGGAAACATACAAGAGTGATTCATGCAAAAATATGAAGCTGTTTCATAGTACAGCCAGTTTGCACTGTTCTATATTCATCAGTTAACATATGTCAATGCCAAATGTAAGCTTTTGGTGTTCGTTTGTAAATACAAACAAAAATACCAACATCCAAGATGTCACACATTGTATTGTGCAGTTAATTTAATGCTCCATCGCACTTACCTGTGGTAGACCTGATGGTGGAGGTGACAGTGGAGGCCATAGGTGGGATGCAGTCATCATCTTGGGAGTAGCCGGCCTGGATGGCTCGCAGGTAGCTGTGACTCCGGGTTCTAAAGCAGCCGGGAAGGTCCAAAGCCTCCATAGCTTGGGATTCCACCTCACTGAACACCGACTCGCACACTGATTCAAACTGGCCGTTTATTTCTGTTTCACTCACCTGTGAGAAACAAAAGCCATAAGCATGTTTTCTCCATTGTTAGGCAAGTGAGGATATTTCTTTGTTTATCTGGTAAAAATGAATTGGTCGGTTGTAAAACCTGACATTGTGTTCTCTGTCAATTTCCCTTAGGATAAAAATAAGGCTTGCTGCTAAAATCAAATGATTGCACATGTTTTAATAGGCAACAGACAGCAGAGAGATCAATAAAAAAGGTGTTTTTATAATGTCAAGTAAATGATTTTTGTCGTTTCAGAGTGTTGCCTGGAAATTGTTCTGTCTTACTTCCACACTCGCACTCCTTTTGTTGCAGTAGCTCTTGCTTTATGTGAATATGACCAAACAACGTGACGTACATTTTCATGAAATTAAGGTCATACTTTGTCAGAGAGTTGCTGTAAAGGATTTGTTGTTGATGTTGACAAGGACTATTTCTGTTTCCTGTTTCAGATGAGTATGATGTATCTTGTATCATGTGTTTGAGACTGACTTGTTGCAAATGGTTGTTTACTGAGTAGAAATTGTTTGATGGTTATCACTCTACTCCCATTTAGCAATATCAACAATCAAAGATAAACATCTTGTTCAATTGGGATTTGGAATTAGTAGGAGTTCAGTTTTTAAGACTGAACAAATCAATATGCCTCTCTTTTAAGAGGGAGATAAATATCGCAACAGCCCCTGTGGGTGTTTTTCAATATATCCAGATAAACAATGTGCAATGGCCTGCCTGATAAAATAAGAGTAAGTCAAATGAAATCAGAAAAATAGGATGCATATGGTATACGACACAAGAGACATGGTGAGAGTAAAAACTAGGATTGGGACAGTAATGTTCTTTAGCTGGGGTTTTAAATGGGTTCAACCTATTATTTTAGTTAATTTTGCTGGAGACTCCCTGGGACCTCCTCAGGGTCCCTCAGCAGCCCCTCAGAGTAAGTACAGTACAAGGTAGGGTTCTCACCTAATTGAAAGGGTGCAGACTCACCTGGCTCACTTGGCTTACACAGCTAGCCTGACTAAGGGTGCTGACGGCCCGCATATAGCTCTGGTTCCTGGAGCGAAACTTGGGAGAGTTGTAGTTGGCACAGGGATCCAGGGCAATGCTTGGGTGCATGTCCCTGGTGGCTTGCAAGTGGTAGCTCTGACTGAACAGAGAGAGAAAAGGACAAGGAGACAAGGATTGGGACTATAGCCATGGCGATGATTTCTTAAGAATGTCAATTAAATATAATTTAACTAATAAACAAGCAGTTTGACTAGTGGCTACAGGTGTAACATGATGACAAAAACAATTAAGTGTTAATAAGTACAGCGAGCATCCTCTGGACAACCTGAACTTGAGAGGGAGACTGGTTATGACATTGTCTCCTTCTGTTTCTCTCCCTCACTGTGTTGATGTGTTCACCAGTGTCCTTTAAAAGACAGTTCGATTTCTGTTATGCTGAAACATCCAATCAATGCTTGGAAATGAGGGAAATGCAAATCAGGAACTAGTTAGTGAGCAAGCACTTCAGAGAGCACCCAGGTGTCAGCCAGGTCAAGTAAATGTGCTACCCCAGCAGTACAGGAAAGATGTTCAGAAACCCAAGTCCTTTTTTGAAAACAGCTGGAGCAAAGACCAATGGAAAAACACAGAAGAAGAAAGGTGGTTTAAGTTAACTAAAGAGTACTACATGAGTCACATTAGAAAAGTCAGGTTCCCTCCACCAGATCTATTTCTAATGACAGGCAGGGATGAGTAAGCAGTTTCTTGGCTTTTTATAGAGATAAACACGGGTGTTTGGCAGCGAGGAAAATGCCAGTGTGATTAAAAGTCCCCCAATCCATCTTGTCATGCTGTAGCTCGACTGTGTGAATTTGCAAAGTAATATCAACCTTATAAACATCCAAAGACATCCTAGAGCAGAAACATCTAGAGATAAAGTCTGAATTAAGTGGTGATGGTAAAGAAACTGGAAATGGAAAGAAAATGGCACTGTTTCTTAATCTCAAAACATACAACTTCCATTTTGACACTGTATATGAAAGGCATGTACTGTACTACCATGCTATTGTAACGTATAGCAGTGAATTAAATCATATCTATATTGTGTTTAACAGCGCCTTATGCTTTGCCAGTATGAGCAGATTGCCCCAGGTGACCTATCATTGACTGGTCTTGAGTGTTTGCTCTGTGAGGCATCCATATTGGGTGTGTCAGCAGGGCAGCGAGCCAGCTGGCTCCGACGTCTGATGGCTGCAACACGGCAGCAACAGAGAGGTAAGGGGAGGGAGGCGCTGAGCCTGTATTCACCTTAAGTCTGCGGCAAAATTGGTGATGTAGTTACGCATGTCACTGTTGATTTTATCCAGGCGGTAAGAGCTGTGGGTAGAGAAGAAAACAAAGTTACTGGGTCCCAGAAGTAGGAGCTGTATGGATGTGACGTCACTGGGCACAAGTCCAGTGGAACCGTAACCGGCTCTGAATGGTATTTGTGGTGAACTGAATGTTTGCTTGGGAGTTTTCACCAAAGTGCTGCAAACATTAGGGTCATACAGTATGACCCTCGAGTAATGATAGAAGTGGGAGAATGTTTTTTAGTTGTCAGACAGAATTGCCATGTCAAGGCAAGTCTTCTTATAAATGAAACATTTTAAGACACATTAGCGACGTAATGAGGAGTGTATTATGAGTTTTGTTGCAGAGTAGGTGCACAAACTGTTATAACCAAAAATTATAACAAAGCACTTGATGATGACATGCTGCACACAGAAAACAATAACACTACTCATAAAACACACATTCTTTCCCTGTGTAGCTAATTAGATTTTGGTTAATTGAGCCAAATGACACTTTTAGAAAAACCTACCTAACATCCTTCCCTGAGCAGTGATACTTAGTCGAGCTTTTTAGCTAACAAGATCAGATATAAGTGCACTTGCTGAGGCATAACTGAAGAATACTTCATCCATTCCTGAATGTAGAGTTGTCAGCTGAGTGAAGGTTGACTGTTTTGAGAATGCGTGGGCCCTTAATCAAATCATGCCAGAGTATATTTCCTCTAATGTCGTTGATTGGTGCTAATGCACATCCATTGTTGGCTAATATAAAGGCAAGGGATGATGGGAATCTCACACTTCCAGCCTTTCGCGCAGCCAGTAAAAGTACTCTTTCTGTGGGTAAACAAATCCCAGCCTTGGCAATAACTGCTGTGGGCAAATTTCTGAGGAGAAAGGCTCACAGTGAGGTATTTGTTTCTCATCTTGGAAAGGACACCCTGAAGAAGGGAATATATGAAAAGTTGATTCACAATCAGTGTATCCATAGCATTCACACTTTGTCTTGCAAAACACAGACAACTCTAGTATATTGTATGTTTTGCTCAAGCCATGTGCCAAAGGATAAAAAGCCACGGCAGTTGATAAAAAAGTATGCTAACTATGCCTGACACGTCCTGCGCAGCCACAAATCAATGGATTGGAATTCTGCTTTGACCTTGAGATCTGAAGGAAAAATGCTCAAACCCAATGCTATCTAAATGAGTAATTACATTCTGTCGAATCAGGAATTATTGAATGCTTTCCCAGTGTTAACTCTGATTAATTAAGGTGCCTCAAAAAGCTAATCATGGATGGGAGGCAAAAGTGAGTTATTTTAGAAACTGACAAAAGTGGGAAGGATTGATTGGCTTGTGGTGTTTCAACAGCAGGCCAAAGTCGTTTAAAGAAGAAGTTAAGTTGCCGGAGATAGATGTTAATTGTTGATGTTCTTCTGTTGCATGTGTGAGCATGTGTGTCAATGAAACCTGCTGTCAGACGTGACAAATCATCAGTACTGATTGGCTCAGTGACTCATTATGCTAATGGAGAATTGTGAAATTTGCCACATGTCATTCAGTTCCAATCCTCATTAATACATTCTTTAAACATTTTTGGCAGGTCCTACTATGGTGCAAAAAGGCGGATTCACATTCAATTTATCATAGCTGTCAGCTCTGCAGCTTACAGGATGTACAGGACCCAAGGGTGAGGTTCTAATGGAGGCGGGGGGCTTAATGATTATTAATTAAAACAATCACTGACATCTAACTTTCCTTCTAGTGCATGGGCTGTTCCAGCTCAGTGGGCCCATGACTGTGATGTATTCTTTATTGGTGGGAAGAACAAAGAAGCAACCCTGTCAACCACAAAAGCGACAGAGAGTTTGAAAGAGGGAAAGATGGAAAGATGGAGAGAGGTGACACAACCTGACAGCCTGTTCTCACTTTAACATGATTTGCTTCAGGGAGCGGCTACTGTCAAATTTGTGGTTGGTCCAGCTGAATGCCCCCGCGGGACATCCAATTGTTACAAGAGCAGAAGGAATCTAACCCACTGTCTTGCATCCAATGTAATTCCTTCCCAACAAGCTGAATGAACAATAATAGCTTGAGAGCTCTCATGTCAGGTGCCATCCGTGGTGCCTCTTATGTGTGGACTTGAAACAGTAACAGTGCAGGACCACAGCACGATAGTGCCAAGAATAAAAAAACAGTTAAATAGGCACACCTCTGAACAAATGATGAGAGATTCAGGTGCTTGGCAGGCAATCTAATAATGACACACATTTAAACTTGGACTGGACAGGACCTTTATGTAAACTGTGTTCAAATTAAATCATTTTCAGGTCTATAAAAAGTCAACAATATCTTTGTCCAAATGGGTGATTTAAAATGTTAAAGTGTAAAACAATTGTTGTTAACAACGTTCAGTATTTTCCCTTTTTCTGCAAAAAGCAGTTCTCACCACCATTTGGTGTCCTGTCCCTTTGGTAATCTTTGGTATTAAACAATCCCAGAGCAGCCGGGTTTGCAAAAATGAGTCGTGTACCCTTTTGTCTAAGCTGATGTATGGGATTTGAAGTTCAGAACAGTCACCTCTTGCTGCACTTTGTTGATAACGTACTTTATGTGAACTTTCTAACGTCTTGATTTTTTTGTCATCTGTATTTATATATTTTCTCTACTTATCTGTATCTGGTTCCCATCAACCTCACTGGTCTTCTGGTGCTGCTGTAATGCTAAATTTCCTCCAGGGATCAATAAAATGCAATCTTTCAAAGACCAACATGTAATGAGTGGGACATTTTACAGTTGAAAAAACGATGTAATGGAGACACTGTTTCTAAATGACCTCACACGTCTTTTACCTTTCTATTTCTGTGCTGCAGTTTCTTGTCGTTCATTGGCCAACATATACACCAATACCAATATATACGGTATCTGCGTTTAGCTAATATAGGGCGATATATTGACCCGGCTGATTTATGAATCTATCACTGCACTACTACCGTCTTGTTGCGATCAGAAAAACAGATACTTCCGAGGATGCACAAGATACAGAAAAAAAAGGCTTGATACATCTCCATTTAAATCCAAGAGGAAAGATGCCACATTATGGCATTCTTATAGTAGGTTGAGAGGAATCTTCAGTAATGACACCCTAAATATCAATACTGCTGCCGCTGCTGTCAGTGGACTCAGAGGCAGGCCACACAGTCTAATCCATGCTAGTCAATACCTTCCTTTCAGCAGAGCCATGCAGAGTCGTGGTCTAACCACTGAGACATTATTCAGAGGGGCCTTGGAGTACAATAACTGCAACTGATAGCCCTTCCTGCTGTTGCATCCTCATAAATCATTCACTGTTTACAGCTATTCAAAATGGATAGTCAGGGGAAGCTTTGCAAGATGTGTAAAAAGGAGCATACCTCACTGTAGCTGCCTTATACATACATTACTTCATACTCTGAAAGAGCTGTTAAACGGGCCAAACTACTGCATCTTCTGTGACAGATAATATTATGAACCTGCCTGATCACAATCCATAACATTCGATTTGTTATAATATATCCTCTGGGATGAATATCTGGTGTATTACATAAGCATGCACGGGAACTACTGCGACTGTGAAAGCTGAATATCTCTGCTGCTCTTCTTCCTTCTCCTGTCATCCTGCTGAGAGATGTCAGAAACACTTGCTTATCACTAATTCTGTTTGTGTGTATGCATGTATGCGTTTTCATCAGGGTCAGCTTAACATTGGTGATGCATATTAGCAGATTCTGTGGGTGTCGCCCGCTGCGCTTTCCGAGCTTCCAGGGAAAAAGCAGTTTTGCGTGAGAGAGTAGCAATTTAAAAACCTCTGCTGACTGGCAATGAGCTTGGGGTCAGCGGCGTGAAGAGTGTGCGGCGAGGATATGACAGTAAGAGTGAGGGAATCATCAGTGTTTCACTTTGTGTATCACTGTCTTTTACTGTGACTGTCTGACATTACATTCTGCAGCTATGTGTCTGTCACAGGCCACCCTCTACGCTGAGGTCAGACGCAAGGTTGTCTTTGCATAATGTCTAAAAATCTTTTTTAAAGATTATTTGCCTTTGGGCTTGTGCAGACCAGAAGCAGAACAGACACACAGTGGGATTTATGCCGAAGTTGCAGCAGGCCTGTGAAGAGTTTTTGTCTTCTCTTTAACATGCTGAAAGACCACCATGGGAAAAGATTATTTATCTCCGGTCCAATTCCTACACTGGGTCGTGGGATTGGCCGTTTCTCTAGACTTCTTGCTTGCACACAACTGCTCTACACACGGACTCTTTTACACTATTTTAATCTCTTTTGGGAACGCTCACCGTATTTTAGAAAAGACGGACTACACACAAGCTGCATAGGATCACGGATGTTAACTGCAAACATTCTCCACAGTGTCTCCACTTCTCCACGCAAATGTAATTGCCACCAGACCAAATGCACGCTTACCTCGTCATGAACAATCTCGTATACATCAAAACACAACATCCTGCAATTATATAATCCAGTTGCCATCGAAATTAAATATGGCTGTTTTTAATGTAAGGGTTAGAGTTAGGGTTATTTATACAATTTTGTATAAATTACCTTATTGCAAACAATGAGCTAGACTGTCTGTTTCTCACAGAAACCTGGTTGGGAGTTGAGGCACCAGCAGCACTTAAAGAAGCGTGTCCTGCAAATAATGTGTTCTCCCATTCCTGTAGAGAGGGTAGGAAAGGAGGGGGAACTGCTACAATACTGACTGACACTCTAAAGGGTGGAGGTGTTAACCGTGGAACATTTTCTTCTTTTGAGTACAATGCAATAACCTTGAACTGTCAGCCGCCATTGTTGACAGTAACAATCTACAGACCGCCAAAACTCTGTCTCTCCACTTTTTTGCTTGAGTTCTCTGAAGTTCTAACATGCATTCACGCTATGTGAAATAATCAGGAATTTTACCTGGTGATTTTAATATCGCTCATAAATGTGATGACTTGGCGAACTACTTCAAAGAGAAGACAACAGGTCTAATATCTGCCAGCTACACAATGCCGTCACAACTGAAAAAACATCCAGCATACAGTGTAAAGCCCAGCTGGACAGTTTTAGCCTGGTTGATGCTGAAATGCTCAGAGAAATGGTAACAACACTGAAGCGCATGCACCCATGACCCAATCCCAAACTCCTTTAAAAATATGTTTTACTTCAGTGTCTGAGGAGTTCCTTACAATCTTTAATCAGTTGTTGCACTGAGGTGTATTCCCCACAGCATTCAAGACTGCACACTTGTGAAGCCTACTTTTAAAAGAAGTAGCCATGATCCCTCGATACCAAACAACTACAGACCAATCTCCAATCTTTTAAAAGATTAAGTAAGTTAAGTTAAAAGAAGAGTAAAAGGTCTATACTCAATTAAACAATAACTCACACAATAGGTTTGAAATGTTTCAATGTGGTTTTTGGGCTAATCATAGCGCTGAGACAGCCCTAGTTAAAGTAGTCAATGGCATCAGGATACATCTTGACGACAATAAACCCTCAATGTTGGTACTACTTCATCATCGATTTTAGGGCCACTTCTTTTTAATCTATACATGTGAAGTCATCAGGAGACATGACATCTCTTTCCATAGTTATGCTGATGACACACACCTGTATGCGGCTGTGTGTCCTGATGACACAGGACAAATTGATTCGCTTTTTAAATGTATTTTAGATATTAATGTCTGGATGTCAAAAAACCTTTAGCAGCTCTACAAGGATGAAAAGGAAGCTCAGAGAGAAACTGGTCGCAAAATGTAATTCTCTTGGTCTTACCCCAAGCTGAAGAGCAAGAAACCTTGGTGTGGTCTTTAAGGCTCACATGGGGCTTGTGACCAAATCTGCTTTTTATCACCTTAAAAATATTGCTAAAGTATGACCATTTCTCTCTCGGAGTGACACAGAGAGACTAATGCTCGCTTTTATATCGAGCAGGCTGGACTACAGTAATGCTCTCCTATCTGGTCTACCCCCCAAAAAGTTATAAATCAACTGCAGCTGATTCAGAACTCTGCGACCTGAATGCTGACCAGGACCAGAAGGAGAGAACACATTAGACTTGTATTAAAGTCCTTGCATTGCCTGCCGATGTGTCAATTTCCATATCGATTTTTCATTTTTTAAAAATTGTTTTTAAAGCACTTAATGGGCTAGCACTAGTACATATATTTCACATGCTTACAGTGTACGATACTTCTAGTTGTTCCAAAATGTCTCACCAAAACCTTTTGGTGAGACAGCTTTTAGCATTTTTGCTCCGAGCTGCTGGAACACTGAGGATCTCAGGGTAGCTGGAAGTGTGGACATTTCTAAATGGAAACTTAAAATCTATCTCTTCAGCCTGGCTTTTGATTAAGAATGTACTCTTTACTCCTTTACTTTATTAATAATTTCTTTTTATTATTATTTTTGTCTTTCAAATATATTTTTAGCCAAGCTTTTATTTAACTCTATTTCCTTAATTGTTTTAAATAATTATAGCTTTTAAATTGATTTGTTTACTTTTTCATTACTTTTTTTTTCACATACATTAGTCTCAAATTCCTAAAATAGTTTTTTTCCTTCTCTGTTGTTGCTGTTGTTTTCATGGTCTACACTTGTTCTGTCAGGGTGTACTTGTATAAGCTTTATATTTCTTATAATAAGAGACTCTGTGAGGAGAAACGACAAATTTTGTCCACTTAGACCAATTTTCCAATTAATTCAGCATAAAAGCTACATGGATACTTTTAATATCAAAATAATTGGGAATTGGGAATAATTTAAACCCCACTTTCACAATCATCACTTGCTCTCACTGGCTTACGGATATTTCACCCGGCATATATTACACCTTCCACATAACAACATCAGTCTTACTCTTTGGCAGAGTATATAAAGCACATTGATTTTAATTGATGGGACAGAAAACTGATGATTTAATTGGTCATAAATGAAGCAAGGCCCACAACAAATTCTAAAAGCATATTGCTCTTAAACCAAACTCGTATTTAAACTACACCACAGTTGCCTCTGTGTGGCTCTGGTTACACAAATACCAGAAATCAGATGAGACAATAAAGTAGACGAATAAAGCCTCTGGGGGTCATTCAAGCTTCTGTGGACTTTACTTCTATTACTACTACTACTTCGAAATAATGTGAAATACTGCACTTTCAACTAACTATCATTCAACCAGGTTTAACCTTCAAGACCTAAAGGACTTTTGGGGACTTCCACACCGAACTCAAACACTGACTAGTACATGCACTTAATATACCTAGCTCACAAAGCACAGCAAAACCAAGTAAAAAAAGATTGCGTTTTGAGCAGGTTTGGTATAATTTTTAAACTGTCATATTATTAAAATAGACCTGTGAATCTCGGCTGTAATTACTGTTTTCACATTCTGCTGCGAACAAAGAGGAACGGGTCCCTTTGAAAGGGGAACAAAAGTGAATTTGCTTTTTTGCATTGCCACCTTTTAAAAAGTGACTCTGAGAAAAGATGAATCTGCCACGCACAATGCAATAATTTGGTGTCTTAAATATACGAACACCATTTAAAACCATAATAGGGAGTAAAATAAGATGATAAGTAACACTTGAATAGTTTCACTTATGGATTCATAATTGAAGAATGAACACCAAAAAAAGTACTTTTTAACATCCTCTATGTAACAGGTGATTTTGTGGTTGGTGTCTAACAAGTGCCATGTTTTATGCTAAAAATTAACAAACTGCAGATGGAGATAGGATGTGAGGTGCAACAGAAGTTGATGCAAATACAGAGCAGAAAGATAAAACAGACACTTATCAGGACACAAAACACAATAAAGCAGCAGGACAGAAAAGGGAATCTATTTCTGACATAAAACAGCCTTAGAGTAACTTCTGCAATATATCATTGGTGTATCTCACTCTACTATAACTGACTTCGCACACAGAAATATTAAGAGGTAGATGATCTTAATATTTATGTTAATGATAACACAACTCCAGCGAATACCTCAGGGGAAAAAGCTATTACTGAAAGGTCTCTCAGGCTGTTTTCGATACTACTTGCTACATACTACAGACAAACGCAGTAATATACAGTATGAAACTGTTAAATCAATTTATTTTGCAGTATGCTAGGCCAGGCTTAGCTGGTTTTGCAGCGGAAGCAAACAATAGGACGGCTAACTACACACCACCGCAATAGCATCCTCTTAAGCTCTGAAAACAAAGAGTAAAAACTGTAGCAATGTCACAATTTCTGCTTGCACATGATTGAATTAGAAAAAACATTTTATAAGTGGTACTTTATTTATATTCCTCCCTGTCATCTACTGACGTGGTAGTGTTGCTGTCCGCCAACAATGGTGACCGTGTAAATAAATAAAATTAAAAAAAAACAAAACAATGGCGACCGTTCCACCGATTTGCATTGTGTGATACAGTATGTGAGATAGACTTGTCTAATACATACTCGATATTTTTTCCAAATCAGTACAACATCTGTGTATTTCTGGCATACTGCCGATTTTGCTTTTGAATGCATACTGCATAGTATATGGAACATTTTGGCCAAATCAGTACGTTATTCTAGTATAGTATGCACAGTTTCGAAAACAGCCTCTTATTACAAGTGAGGCTACTATATTATCTAATTTCATTCTAATCTTGTAGATGTATTGGTATAATCATAGTAACTCTCCTTGTATCTTTCCATAACATAGTTGCTTGTCTTTATTTTGAAGACATTGTCTTCAGCTTGTCTCATCATGTAATCCTCTTATGAGCGTTTTCTCCTGCTGCCCAGTTGCTAAAACAAAAGCCCTCTATTTCCTCACCATTTAATGGAACACATCCTAGAAGAATGCGCTCAACACTTTCTTACAGTTGAAGATGCTAATATGAATAACCATAAAGGGATTGTAATGAGTACAGGGTTCAGATATCAAGTGCTTGACACTGATGTAGTCCGGGGAGACTAGCACCAGAAAACTGCCAGAACTGCTAGAGGGAATGTAATAAAGCAAATAAACAAGTAAGATGTTGCTCAAACCATAAATAAATATTAACCTGAGAAAAGGTGTTCTTTTAAAATGCAATCTCAAAATGGAAATAAAAATAATCTAAATACAAACTACACATATCTACACTACAGGTGAAATGAATATATAAGAAAAAAATGAATTAAAGGATGAGCCAAACACTATGAACTATTAAAAACTTGTACCTCTGGGAGTCCAGCAGGTCCCTGGGTCTGATGATGGCCTTGACCAGGGCGTCGGGCCGCACTGACTTCTGAGGCGATGTCTTGGGGCTGGAGTCCGACTCTCCGCTCTCCTCGTCCCCCATGGCTTTAACGTAGCTGCTGCTCCGCATCCGACGACAAGGGATCTCGTCATCCTTCCCATCGCCAGGGTAACCCCCCCAGTCATCCTGGGGCACCTGGGTGGCATGAGGTGGGTAAATAGTTAATGTAATGATTTTTTGGCCACTTGGGGGAAGCGCAATTAGCTTTATAAAGTTAGAAGTTATAGCAGACATGGTAGCAAACAGCTGCCATCCAGCAGACACAACATGACGTTTACATTTCAGAGGGATCTTTCTTTGGATATTGTTTTGGTTGGTATCGGTATCATTACCGTCATAAATATCATAGATCTTTTTTTACATGTGGCCTGTATCTCCCAACCAACATTACTATAGGTAAAATGTCACAATAGTACATCTTAAAACAACTTTATATTCCCACGTCTGCATTGCAAGAGCGCAATGACCATGCAATCTTGAATATATTCTAGTCCTAGACAAATATGTAAATCTAAATGAAACATTGTTAAAACATTAAAACCATAAAAACACATTGTTATAACAATTTCCACTAATGAAACAATGAGCCATGTGATAGACACTTCAATTAAACCCCCTACCTCTGGCAGTTAGTTCCATCCATTGAGTTGCAGAGGACCGTTTTCATGATGAGTCAACACACATTAAAACCCTCTCACAGCTTCCACAGCTGCTCAGCATTTGAGATGTTCTGTAGTTTGGCACAGGTTACAAACTGCTTAAAACCTTGACTGAAATGCTGTTATAAATTTGGCTGGGCTGTTAATCATAATTACTTGCAAAAGAAAGCTTAAAAATAGAGAAAAGGAGCTATCTTTGCTTCCCCTGTCGTAGCTATCACACGTGGAAACCTGTCATCAAAACAAGCCAGGCAGTTTACATGGTGCAATTTTCTTCCACTCGTTAAACCAGGTAATTGAGTATCCAGACGTCAGCCTCACCATTATCCCATTCAGAGTGAGAACAGGGTGTCTCACTTGCACTCGCTGCCTGTCTTTTCTACATATGGAGTGAATATTTCACACAGGAAGACCAACAGAGCATCTTGCATGCCGGTGGCACTTACTACGTGGAGGTTAATGCACTTTGACATTAGTCTTGCATGATTTTCTTGAACAGGCAATTTTGTTATTGGAATCCATGTCCAGCAGAGTACATGTTACTAGTGTAAATGTCATAATAGAACTGCCTAACACAAAATGACTTCCTGAATCATGATGTTGGTATGAAAGAAAAATGTGACTCCATTATGGAACATGCCATGATACAACATGTAGAAATGTTATTACATGATCCTAATGGGTTCCTGTATTGGAGATGGTGGAGTAGCTTATTAAAACCTGCCGTGCTAACTTCACCCACTCGTGCAATGAACTGATGATGATTGCTCACAAGCTCATTACACACAATACCACTCTTTCTTTTCCTCTCTCTAACTCACACACTCTCTCGTTTTGCTTTAGTCAAACAGTACAACAGAGTTCAATTACTGAAACAACAACAACAGTATCAGCAGTTTATCCTACAAACAAACAAACCCACAGATGATACAACACAACACACAGATGCAGAGACCCTCTACAGTCATACAATAGCACAAACCCACTCTCTCTTCCTGTTTTGTATTTTCCTTTTTAGATTTACCTTGCTGCACTCTGCTGACTGTGTGCGGTGGTTAGAAGCTTTAGGTGGACACGCATTTCTATGGTCAATGATCTGCGCTCATAAAATATGACATTGTCAGTGATCATTAAATTCTATGTGGAAGTTGAAGGCTTCTCTGATGCTGTATCCATCCGTCACTTTAACATCCTGGCAGCTGGATCAGCCTCGGCGCAGTGCCAATCCACCCGGCTCTAGATTTCATTAAGTTAAATCTGACTTGGGTCCATGTTTCTTTGACTTTACAGTAACACTGGACCAGACCTGCACTCAAGAAGAACTTTAAAATAACCTTCCAAACACTATTAATGATCAGAATACTATATAAATGTGTGATTATACTGACGGTACTGCTTCTGTGTTTTTCTAAACTTTCCTCTGCCAATCAGTGACTAACTCAACACTTACAGGTTCACAATGAACTGGGTGGCAGCTGACTGGCTGTGGCAAATGTCAGGAGGAGATAGGCTGCATCCAAATGTCACTAATGCGTCAGACACATGACTACAATCATTTGCTGATGCAAATGTCACCTATTAGAAAATAACAATTGTAATGTGATTATTATTCAAAAAGAAATAAAAACAGGAATGATCCTTTCCAACACTGCACTGTTAAAAATAAAACCATCCATTTTATACATTGAAAGCAGGAAACAGGTAGTATCAAAATAAAATGTTTGTAATCACACAATGTGTCACTTTTATGAGACATGAAAGTCATCAACAGCATAGAAGGTATCCCTTTGTTTATATGGTGAAAAAAAAACTTCCGTGTGACACAAATTCTACTAACCTCTGGCATCAATACACACCCACCCATGATTACTATTCCAATGAGTGTCACATCCAATCAAAACAGCTTGAATAATTGATCAATTATGGCTTTATTACAACCCACTCTTTGTTAATCACAGAGAATGCTGGGTCAAAACAGCCTTTGACTCTTTCGGTTCAGCATGATTGATTGATTGATGCGGATTACGGTGTGTCCTCCCGACATAGATACACGTGCATGAATTAAGAATACATAAGCTTACCATGACGCCCCCTATCAAAAACATGCACAAACACAAACACGCACACACAGATACACACCCAAACAGACATGAACGCACACACTGATAAAAGTCATTCATCTCCCCTCCAAAGACAGGCATGCTCCAGCTACCAAATGGAGTCGATGGGTTAATTAAGTCTTGGAGGGGTTTGATATTTTTAGACATCTAATTAATGAACGGAACGCCAGAGGGTAGGCGCAAGCTGGTGAGATTTGTTTAATTTGGATTTGCTGATAAACTGGATAGATTGTGGGGTGTCTCCCTGTGAAGATAAAGACACGGGCTGAGCAGCAGCGTGCTCCTATTGACTGCTGTGAAAACACACATGGCGTCCAAGCATGCTTAGCGGAGGTGAAATAACGTGGACACTCACCTTGACTTGAACATCATACAACGGGAAGGCATTGGATTGAGAGGTGAGCATGCATCCACACGCCCACATGCCATGTGCAGTTATTATTTATTTACATCATAGTTAAGTGAGTACGTTTTGGTGATTCTGTTGTTCCTAAATAAATGTGAACGGTCCTGTTCTGTTCCGTTAAAATTAATTTAATTTTCTGGCAATGACGTAAAGCCTTTTGTGAATATGAGCCAAGGTTTGTGGGAGCTGTGTGAAAATTCACAGCTCAAGTGTGAAGATTCATATTTAAAGTTAGATTTTAACAATAGCAGAACATTTACTTTAATTAATTGGATTCTGCTCAATAAAAAACAGACATGTCTTGTCAAAAACAAAAATTCAAGTGCTATGACCAAGGTCTTTCTTGATGCCCACCAGGGTATGAATACTACTACTTACACATACTGTGCGCTCAAGATGTTTTGGCACTTTGGCACATTTTTGAAATGGTTCACAAGTATCTCAGCAGGATGGTGCAGACATTGGCATGTTAGTGTGTGTCTACCTTAACTTTCAGTGCTTTGATCTTTGGCTCTGTGGGAGGCCAAGGAGAGTGCAGTGTGTGTATATATGTGTGTGTGTGTGTGTGTGTGTGTGTATGCTGGGTGGTAAGCCCAGGCAGGCCTCTTCCCCAATACTCCTGCAGTGCAGCAGTGCATTTCATTGATTACCTCTGCAACTCTATCTATACACAGCACCTCTCCCACTAAGAAACATAAGTCACTGCCATTAAGTTAAGAAATAGAGTGAGATAGACAGAGAGACAGACTGAGAGAGAGAGAGAGAGAGAGAGCAGCAGTATGGAAGAGAAATAGAGCATAGAAAGATGGAGAAATGAGAGAGAGAGGAAGGAAGGGAGAGAGTTAGAGAGCTCTTAAAGGTTCAATCATTGGTAATCCCACCCACCAGCCTCCAGCCCCTCATTTCCTCCCACAAGATTGCATGGATACGATGTGTGTGTTAAAGCAGGGGCTGTTTTCTTTTTTCTCTCTATCTCCTCTCCTACCACCTCGCAGGGGAGACGGAATACATGGATTCCTTCCTAGACCTGATTAAACACCTACCATACGCCCACCACCAGCTCTGCTTCTCTCGTCTTTGTCTTTCACACATACACGCCCACACATGCAACATTTTAAAGTCTGTGTTCATCTTGTTCTCATGGTGTTTATTTACTGACACTTTATGCTATCAGATGTTAGCATGGAAGTGTAAATAGACAAACTCAATGATAAAAGTAAAAGTAAACAGAAAATCTGACCGAGTGAGCCACTGTCGACTTTCCATACTCTTCTTCTTTAGATTCTCATGGTGTTACTTTAAGCAAAAGCCAATGCTATTTCTTAATCCAAGTCTGATAGTGACTTGTGAGGATCACCAGAATATCTAGTCTCAGTGTCTAACAACTTATAACAAGACTAAGAGTCTACAGCCATGCTAGCAACTCTGTGAGGCTATACTTAAGGACAGCAGTGCTTTGAGCTAAATGCTTACTTAAGCATATTAACATACTCCAAATAATAATGCTAACATGCTGATATTTGTTTACCATGTTTTCCATCATATTAGCATGCTAACATTTGCTGATAAGCACTAAACACAAAGTACAGCTGAAGTAGTGGCTCTACTGTATTTTGACCTGTATTTTTGCGCTAGATGAAAAGTCATAGGACCAACAAATTCATCCTCTGGGCATGTGGATATCTGTTTCAAATTCCATGACAATCCATCTAATAGTTGCTGAGATATTTCAGTCTGGATCAAAGTGGTGGAGTGACCGACAGACCGACATTGCCACCTCTAGATCCCTGCTGCTAGCATGGCTAAAAATGTTGATTTCCTGAGAGGAGATGAAGTCTGTTTTTGGTGGTGTCTTTATCTTATTCTTTTGGGTAACTGGACAAATGTAAGTGTCCAGTTACCCACACGAAGATATAGGCTGGTGTAAACACAATACAATAAAAGTACAGCACACAAAAGGAAATGTTTTCAGACAAATAAAAAAAAATGCTCATGCTGTGACGATCCTACTTTGCCTGCCACTACACCACACTTTTGCCCATCCACACATCATGAATCATTTTGTTTTAGTATACTAATTGGTTCAATAAATACATTTTTGCATTAGAGTCCTATGTGTGGCCTCGCCTTCTGCTGTCACCTTTGAGCCAGGTAAAGCAATGGTTTTCAAACTGGGGGCCCCGGCGTTATGACAGGGGTAAAACATTTTTTAACTCTAAAAGGAGGGCGCTGCAAAAAAAGTTTGGGAACCACTGGGTTAAAGAGTGCTCCCTCACTGACACACAGCGAAATTGCAATGATACATTTTGCCCATAGTTGTTGAAGAGAGCGCTGAAATTTAAAGTAATGACTTTCGTTAAATTTTTACCTATATTATGTGATGAGCCTCAATGTTTGGTACAGAATGAAAAGCTCAGGATTCAGGAGGATCTTGGTATTTAGACACATTTTCACATTAAGAAGATCCAGTTGAGACGAATTAAGCACTTACAATGGCAAAACCTTTCCCTTGGAGGTGTTCCAACCACAACTAGAAGGAGACCTGGGGCAGACCCTCTGGAAACCGATCTCCCAGCATACCTGGCAGTACATTCCTTCATGGAATAGCTCATGGAAAAGGACATCCAGGCTTATTTCCAAGTTTAATATCTATAACTTTTTCTAATATTTTTATAGCAACTCATGATATTTCTGTGTTGCTCAATATTATATTTTTGTCCAAATATCAGGGTTGAGTTGTTAACCAGTTTGCTTTCAGTGGTGGTAAATCACTGGTCAAAGTTAAACACTGTCAAAGTTAAACTAAATATACACTACCGTTCAAAAGTTTGGGGTCACCCAAACAATTTTGTGTTTTCCATGAAAAGTCACACTTATTCACCACCATACGTTGTGAAATGAATAGAAAATAGAGTCAAGAC
>JAVQJL010010063.1:0-19911 GCA_036024295.1 Nannoperca obscura | reverse complement strand
TGTCTTGACTCTATTTTCTATTCATTTCACAACGTATGGTGGTGAATAAGTGTGACTTTTCATGGAAAACACAAAATTGTTTGGGTGACCCCAAACTTTTGAACGGTAGTGTATGTGGGATCTAAAAAACACGTGCCCATAGTCCATTACAATTACATAAGAATATGCTGATTAGGAGTCTCACATACTATCCTGAATTATAAAGAAGCTGTTCAAAGGGCCAAGTGGTTTTTCTCTGGATTTTCTGTCACTCTCTCAGGCACCAGCTCAGTTTTTCAAGCCGTAAGCCACAGGAGGCTTAAAGGTGATTTTAAAACAGCTGACAGACATAAAAAAAGATTTAAAATGGCCCAGGATTCCTCTGCTTCTTTGATTTCCTCTCGTTTTCCATATAGGCCCTCTTGTGTCTTTGCTGTCATTTTCTGTTATGTCTTCTTTGTATCGTCCCCCACTGATATGTCATCCTTTCCAGATTCTGGCATGAGTGATTATCAGCTAGTGTATCCTTTTATTAAATCAGCTCTTACATTGTCAGTTGTCAGTAGTGTGCTTGCATATCGACAACAGCCTTCAGTGCGCTGCAGGCTGTCGGAGCTGAGGACTGTGTGTATTAGTGGTGTGTCAGTTCCATGTCATTATACTCATATCATTCGTTTGTCTCTGCACTGACTCAGTTGTCACCACAAGTTCAAAGTTTGTCTGCTGGAAAAGCCTCGGACATCACTTCATTGTGTCACTGTGGGGAAGGAAATGTTGGTGTGTAGCTCCACCTTGTGGTGGGATGACACCTCCCCCATCCCTAAACATCTCTGTGTTGAAATCACTGAGAGGCATGTAATATGTAATATGGGTGTTTTTCTTGATGTGATTGTGAAATGTTACATTATCAATACATCCATCAGTAAAGCTTCCCATCTGTGATGCGTTTACTGTACACCAACAATGTACAGTAAACATGTATTTTCTGTGGAAATACAGCTAAAGAGTTTCAAGTTATAGTCCTTGTGCGCTCAACCTCACTCACTAATGAGCACTGAGGTTCATCTCCACTGGCTCCATCGTCATGGCCTAAAGGCCTCGACATCCTGGCCCATAGCAACATCATCGTTGCTCTTTACAAACAGATCCATTTTCATCACCTGTCTAACTATAAGATCTGTGAAGAGGTGTATGTGGTGGATGTGTGTGTTGCTGCTGGTGTATTTGGGTATTCAGGTTATTTTGAGATCTCCTGCTTCCCGATTGTTGTGTGTGTGCGTGTTTATGGGAATGTGTGACCACAGGTGTTGGATCTGGCTTTGCTTCTGTATGACAGATGGACCTGCCACCTTGTTCTCCCCATGTACATGTTCCCTTCCCTTCCTCCCTCTCTTCCCATTCTTTCTCTCTTTCGCCCACAGACACACGCTCTCCTTCTTGCTCTCTGTAATTTATCTTAAATACACATTTGTGTTACTTCTCAATACATCATATAAATAATCTATGCACATGGTGTACTGAAAATGCTTCCTTTTCATCTGCTCTGCTCTACACAACCAAAATGCAGTAACCACACATTTGATCAAACTTTTTGGTAACGTCTGTTTTACCATATAAAAATATTATGCCATAGAAATGTGCAATTAAAGTTTTGGTGAAACTCCAAACCAAATCACAGTGATTGTACTCCGACTAGTTAAGATTAGATGGAATTCAGTAACAGCTAGCCTTGATTAAAGCTAATTACAGTTAAATACAGTTTTTTTTTACCTGACCTGAACCTGTAATTGAAAAATCTATTTTGATGCTCTAACATCTCAGCAAATGTTGGTTATACATATACTTTATGCATGTATGTATGTGGGACATATGTACATGTATATACATACATATCACCAGATGCTGGAACATGACTAGCCATAGCTTAGATGCCCTTTGGATTGTCCAAATCTTTGCCTATTAATTGTAAACGCATACAATTAACATTTTACAATGTATAAAGCAGTTACACACTTTGGTAAGAAGAAAAACTGGATACCCTTTTTTCTCAACTTCACTGTTTCTCTAGTCACTGTCTGGCTTTGTAAAGCAGCACTGGTCAATATATTATCTGAACAATTGAGTTAAATAAACGAATGGCCATTAATTGTCAGTGACCTCCTGCTCAAACCTGAATGAAGGACCTGAAATACAGAGTCGGCTATTTGCACAGACAAGAGCCGTGGACATACTGCGTGTTTACCACAAGAAATAACTGCCACCTGTGCAATAATCAGACATATTAGTGTTCCACAGTGGGTTTCTGTGTGTATGTGTGTTGCACCATGCTGAGCTCTGTCTGTACATCATAGGTAGAATCTCCTGAGGTTCCCTTTGATGACGAGGCGTGGCCTCACCAAGAGGGAGAGAGGCTGAACGATGTCCCGGCCCCGCCTTTCTCCTCCCTCTATTCGCATAGCCACGCCTACTACCAGGTAACCCCGCCTGCAAGCCCGTCGCATGCATTCGTAGCTGTGTTCATTTGTGACCCAATGTCGTTTCTCGTCTCTGCAGTTCAGGTCACGCGAGCATGCAGTTGATGTTTTTACACTTTATTCTTCGTTTCGTGTGTTTTGTGCGACAGTCAGTTTTCTGCAGACAAGATTCTTGAATATTTGGGAACTGTTGTTGCATCGGTTGAAATTCGCAGACATCATGGCTCAACACCTCACAGACACATTTTAAGAGGTCCCATGTAGCATTTTAACATCAATAAATTGTTGATGAGACAGACAAACTTTAATTGGAGACTCTTCCTCTGCGCAAATGGAGCTACAGTGCCAGAGGTCTCAGTGGCAGATGGTGCAAGGGCTGAAAACTGAAGGAAAAATAACGTGTTTATACTCTTAGAAAAAGGAGACATTACTGGAGGGGAGGCAGATGGGACTAAAGGGACAAGTTTAATATCCTCTTAAAGTGGTTTAATTTAGAGAATAAATAGCATTAATAAGTGTGTACGGTATATCTGCAATGTATTTATGTATTTATACCTTGTAACATAATTCATTTTACAATGATTTGCTCATTATGCTTACATAAAAAAAATGCTACATGTAGGATCTTTGACACACTGGTGAGCATGCTTACCATGCCATTTTCACTTTGTCCTGAATTGAAAAAGATCAAATGCATCAGTAATTTCTTTATTTTGGGCTCTTACCACCATCTCTTCGGCTGCTAATTGTGTTGCTGAATTTATATAAAGAATGTTCCAAAGAAAGGAAGTAAACAAGAGTGGGGAGGGATCTGAGGAAGTTTCCTGGTTTGATTAGTTTTGATGTAGTTGCAGCTTGTAAACTGCAGGGGGCAGTAGAAGCTGAGGAATAACAACCGCAGTGTTTGGTGCCTTTACAAATCAGAATCTGACGGAACTAAATTGATCAACCAGTTTATTGATCAAGCGTTATGACTTAATGATGCACTATTGATGGTGAAGAGTCTCAATAAATAAAATAGCAAGGTGTATTGCCATCAGTATCCACAAACGTTTAAGGTAGACCGAAGGGGAAATGCAGCCGACACTGCAGCAGCATAATTGACTTTGCTTAAATAACTCGACAGACAAAATTTATATCTACTGCAGAGGCTGAATGAGCAGAAACAGTAAAAAATAAAGTCACTTGCTGTCTTTCGATAAAACACAAACAATAAGACACACATTGGCCACTCAGAGGCCTTAGTGGCTCTTAGTCATTAAGCTAATGCAGATAATTAGGAAGTAAGGAAAGACAGAGAGGGCCAGGGAGTGGCAAGATATGAGATGAAGAGAGAAGTACAGGCAGACGGACGCAGAGACAGAGGACAGATTTGTTGCTAGATGTTAATCAGCCTGACACTCAGCCACATCACTCTTCCCCAATGAATCCCTTTCCCCTCCTGCTGATACAGTAATAGATATTAGGAGTCAGTAAGACCTTTACACTGAACTGACCGTGCTGTTTGACAAGCGTATAGTCAATTCTGCATCAGTATGGAGGGACGGTAGACAATCGAACACATTCCCTCAATCCTGATTGTGATTGTCTTTAAAAAAAAGAAGAAGCAGTGTCTGGATTATTTTATCTTTAGGGAGAGATGTGGCTTGCCTTGACAGACCTGAACCCACTGTCTGGATCATTAGTGTTGCATTTTTCACATCGTCTCACCTCGTCGTTGCTTGTATCCATTTCATCAACCGACAAGGTATATATAGAAAATACCTAATATTGTTCTTATTGGACTTGTTAATCAGCACCAAAGTGAAACAAAAAGACAAATTAATAAAAAAATAACTGACATTTTTGCCACTTTGGTGCAGCAGAAACTGACAAATGATCACCTTTTAATTTGATATGGGGACCTTGTTACCAAGCAGTTGCCTATTTACGCATACAGAGCAGCGTTATCTTTCATTTAGAGTTATGTTTCCAATATTCACTCTCCTTTTAGCTCTGTTTGGATCTCCATCATCTCCTGAGGGAAATATCTGGCTCTTTATTTGCAAAATGCTCCACTTTGTTCACCCACTAGTCGGTAAATTTGTGCGTCTGCAGTTTGGTGCTGAGCCGGCAGTGTACGGTGGGTTTTAAGTGATCCAATGTCATTATAAAAATATTGATTTAAATTACAAAGTGCAAAGAATAATCTGTGCTGCATTGCTAAGAAAAACACCCAGCTCACCCCCAAACACGATCTGAGAGGCAAAATATGTGTCCTCCTTTCCTGTTGGGATTCTCCTTTTGCTTGAGCTGGTGCTTTGCTGGCTTGGCAGTGATTTATGTCTACTTCTCTGTATTCCCAGTATTTACCAAGGGAGCCTGACATAGCTCTTCAAAATGGTCCTTACCAGAATCTGAAAGGATCTAATGGAAGGGCTGGGGGGGAGCCAAAAGGGTTAGGAACCGCTGGTATAGACCGCAGTATAGATCTGCATGATGTCTGGTTTACAGTGCTTCTAGCTGCATCAGCATCATTTCATGATTATTGACAACACAAAGCTGTTATTTATTACAATTTTATTAAGAGCCATGTTAAAGTTAAAGGCAAGCTAAGACCATGAGCCAGGGCAGCAAAAGTACAAATTGTGTTACGGTTTTGGTCTGCCACCGAAAAGTGAATGTTGACCAAATACTTCTAAACTAATAAATTGTTAACACTTCATAAATAAGTACAGTCACTGTATTATGGCCAAACATACATAACTGCATTGTTACTAGGTTACTGTGCTGAGACACAAAATAGTTTGTGGGTCTGTCTGTCAGGGCAGGAGAATCATCTGTTAAAAAAGTGAACATAGCATTTATATGCTAGGCTATCTTACCACTAGCCCGGCCTACCTGTAGAGGATGTGAGGGCAAAGTTGGCTCTCTCAGCAGTCGGCCATTAAACATGCATGATGTGTGCTTTTATTTAATTGGTCCTGAAATATTAATAAAGCTGGCATTCACTGGCTGACATTTGACTGGAGAGAGAGAGACAGAGAGAGAAAGAAAAAGTGAAAGAGAGAGAGGCGTAGGAAAGCAGGGTTGCTTGTGATGTGGCCTGTGTGTCACTGAATTGTTGCTGTGTCAGCTGACATGTCTGTGTATTGTAGTTTTTGTTATTGTGGCTAGCTGCAGTCACACTTACTGTAGAGGGTGACTGGCAGATGCTAATGATACGATTCCAGTTCTAATTTATGCTAGCTATGATGTTAGCTGCACACGACATGGTTGATGTATTTGCTGGGTGGGTGTTTGCAAGAAGCTCAGGTTGCATTAGTGTTCTGCAATAATATAGTTCTGACCCTGCATGTGTGTTGTTTTAGAGGGAGTTTGTTAACCAGGAGACTGTAACTTACCATAAACCAGCCAATGCATGTTTTTTTTAGCCACACTAGCTAAAAAAGGACACCACTTTGATCCAGACTAAAATATATAAAAAAATCTACGTAAATTATAAATAACTAATGTTTTTAGAGAAATGTCTTGTCAAATATTGGATGGATCGCCATGAAATTGGTACAGACATTCCTGTTCCCCCTCGGGATGAATTGATCAGTTTCAACACACAATATATTCCCATCAGCCTCAGCTGCACCTTCTGTTTAGTGCTAATTAGCAAATGTTAGCATACACAGAGCCACTAGCCTTTGTATAGTTTTGTTTCATTTTGCATTTGTGTTTTTTTGCTATTTTAAAGTAATGTGTGAACTGTTGAATGGCTTGAATCACAAGCATAGCCAACACTGCCACTTAGCTTAGCTTTGTCTTTGTCTAACTGGCTAACTAAAGCCAGTGTGAATTCATAGGCTGTCAGTCACAGCCTAAGGTTTGTTGGTTGCCCCCACATAAGCCAAGCTCTCCAGGTTGCTCAGTGACTTTCTCGTGTTGTTGATATATGTTTAAAATAATAATTTAGTAGCAACTTTATGAATTAGGACCTGTGATATCTGTAGCTGCTCTGTAGTCACAGAAGCCACATTACTCCACGCTGCTCTAAATAATCACTCTCACCCTCTCCTGTCAGATAAGAGGTAGCTTTCTTCAGGTTAAGTTAATAAAAAAGCATAAGAAATCTCAGTGACAGCTTTTCAGATCTTAAGACACAACACATTCGTCAGCCAGTATCAGGTGTATTTCAGGACTCAGAAAGCTGTTGCCATCGATACAGTTCCCTAGGAAACGCAGGGAGAAGCTGTGACAGGGGTCCTGTTGCACCTGTGGCTAATCCTCAGGGAGGCTACGATAGCTGTGTAGGCTAACTGTACACCTCAGACGCTAAGGGATACTGCTGGAAATCAGCTCAGTTTAGCTTGTGGTAGTGAGCTAGTAATTGCAGCTAAGGGCTGTCGTACTGACCTACCTGACAAGCCTGGCATGCTCTTTCACTTAGCTTGCCTTTGGCCCAGACATGCTAGCTAATTCAGTGCATGCTAAGCCCTCTAGGCCTTTATACCATGCTTGGGGGATGCTGTGAAGACATGGTTGTTTACTTTCTCCTCTCCTTTCTCCTGTCTTCTCTCTTCTTTTTATCTCAGTCGGTGCCCAGCAACAGCCTGTTGTTTTCCATTCCTGAGTCGTGCTCTATGCGTGTGTGTGTGTGTGTGTGTGTGTGTGTGTGTGCGCCCGTGCATGAGAGAGAGTGAGTGAGAGTGTGTGGGAGAGCTGGGTGCTGCAGTGTCTGTAAACAGCCTCAGGAGAAGATCTCTCTGCCGCACACACACATGCACACACACACATGTATAAACAACAAACCAATCAGCTGATGCATGCATGCATGTTGACTCTCTCCCTCTCTCTCACACACACACACACACACACACACACACACATTAGAAGCATACCTGTTGGTACTGTGCTTCAGTGTGAATTGTTGTTAGGTGCTAGGTGAACATCTGTCTTATTTCACTCTTGCCCCCCCCCCTCCCCCCCCAGATATCTCGATATCTGTCTAGACACCTCTTGCATTCAATTTCTAGCTCTGTGGCATTCAGCTGCTTTTCTACCTCGTCTCCTCTTCAACCAGGCATCATTGCATATGTTTTTGTGTGTGTATGCAGGTTTGAGGGTGTGTGTGTGTGTGTTTGTGCGTGAATTTGAAGTAAGAGGGGCACTGTTATGTCATTGGCTGGCTGAACTGTAGGGGCGTGGCTTGTACCAGTAATGATATCTGACAGTTAGAGAGAGAGAGAGAGGCGTCGGGTTGCAGCTCAAATAAAAGACTGGAAAAGACCATTTGCTGAAAGACAGACAGACAAAGAGAGAGAGAGAGAGAAGGTGGGTGTGGGGTAGGTTGAAAAAAGAAAGAGAGACTGAATAACGTGCTGTTCTGAGTGAGAGAGACAAGAAGAGAGAGTGAGACTAGGAGCGACATCACAGATGTAGGAGGGAGGGGAGGAGAAACAGAAGAGTTGCAGAGGGATTCTTCCAACCATCCACCTACTTCAGATGCTCTCCTCCTCGCCAGCATCCTTCCACCTCCCTCCTTTCGTCTGTCCAGCCACTCATCCCTCCCTCCCTTCTTCCTTCCATATTTAATGGGAGCACACACAGTGACAGAGGGGAGATTGACTGGTCATCTCCTTGGGCTAGAGAGGAGGAGGGAGCGGTGGGGTGGAGAAAGACAGAGAAAGAATGAACTCCCTTAAATAATCAATCCTCACATCCTGCCGTTGCCTGGCCCACGCTCCCCCTCACTCTGTCTTCTCTCTGAAGAGAGGAACAAGAGGAGTTGAAGAGAGGAGATTTTCGACTAGCAGAGATGTGGATGTTGGACATTTCTCCTGGCTAGAGCGAAGATGGGATGATGGACAGCAAAGACAGATGGGCAGATGGACTGACGAGTGGATGGATGTACAGGGACCCTGACAGACCGGCTGATGCTCCAACTCTAAGAGGACTCTGTCTACCTGCCCTGCACTTTCTACCTCCTCCTCCAGCTCCTCCTCCTCATCTCTCCGTCTCCCAGCTGCTCTCTCACTCCTGAGGGAGCTGAAGAAGAGAAAGAGGAAAATAAAGGGATAATAATAAGACGAGACTGACAAGAGAATATAGAAATATCATCAATAGTGATTATTTTCAGCAGAAACTGGTGACAGGAAGGAAGGACAGTATATTTGACAGTGACACCTTGAGAGAAACTAGAGATGAAGCAGTGGAGAAGCGCTACAACATGAACTCTATCTTGTCTGTCTAAGGGGAAAGCAGACAGCAGAGAAAATGAACTATATTTTCGGCAACAACACCCTGTACCCCCGCAGTGCGAGGGTAGGCGGGGCGTCCGGGGGTCAAGGGGCGGGGCTAGGAATCAAACAGAAGCTGGGGCCCAAGCGGGGCTCCTCGGAGGAGCTAGCACCTCCCCACACCTCCTCCCCCTCCACCTCCTCTCCCGCCTCTTCCTCCCCCTCCATGTCCTCCTCTCGCTGGCAGCAGCTCCTCATGTTCTTCTCCAGGAGGAGTGCCTTCACTGACTGTATCAATGCTGGGCAGGTAACACACACGTCACATGCTGTGTGTGTGTGTGTGTGTGTGTGTGTGTGTGTGTGTGTGTGTGTGTGCTTTATGCTTGAGTGTTGGTAGGGGATCAGGGTGGGAGGCATGTAACTTAACCTGGGTTTTTGTTGTGTGTGTGTGTCTGTGTGCACGCATGTGTGTGTGTGTGTGTGTGTCTGTGTGTGTGTGTGTGTGTGTGTGTGTGTGTGTGTGCGTGTGTGCGTGTGTGTGTGTGTACATGGGGCTGGTCATTACATTAGCAAACATTCTCTAGTTTCAGTTTCTTTGCCAAAACAGGGAGGCAGTCAGGGGCAGCAGGCAGGTTTTAACTTGAAGTTAAAGCAGCTCTGTTTGTGGTGGAGATTTTTGATAATGTTGTCATGGAAATAAGCCCTGGCATAGTGTATAAGACCCAAGGAGTCGGTGTGTTGCCATGGCAAACCCATCATTTAGCTGATGATTGTATTTGCACCCTGCCTGCCCAGTGGTACTAGATGCTAAGTCCACATTGAAATCAAAATCTTGAAGGTGAGTGGCTGACCTGATGAGAGATGAGTCATAGTCACCATATAATTGATGGTTCCCTTGTTGTATTTTGGCACAGTGTGCATAGGAAGCAAGTGTTTCACTTACTTAGGCTGTATTCATAGTTTCGGTGTTAAACTGCGACATAGCTACAGAGCCCACGCATGTAGCAGACGTAGCTATGTCATAGCTGAAATTTAACTAAATGTGATTTTTTAAACTGGGAAAACATGATCAAATTTGCTGATATTATACTTGAGTATAAAACATTTTGTGGTCTGCTCCAACCCCGTTCTCCACTCAATGAATGAATTCAACGAAATCAAAACTCATCTACCAGAGAGGATTGTAAAATACCATATAGAAACAGTGGCTTTGGGCAGTCAGTCTACTACTATCGAGCAGCACACACCTGGAACGCCTGCAGAAATAAGGAACATCACATCTGTGAACTCCTCCTCCCAGTCTATAAAACAGTGGTTACTAAACAGTCAAACATGCTCTCATAATCCAGAGTCACAAACATGGACTTGTGGGCCCCTGGAAAAATGTAACTACGGCCTCTATAGAGCTATTGCTCAGAGACAGCAAGAACTGCCATTGGTCAGTTTAGTGAAGACAACATTAAGGAAGTTGAAGAAAGACTGAGTAGTCTTGTCCTTTTCAGTACAGCGATTGTACGATAGTAACTTCTTTGGTGTTTATGTTCTTTCATTCTTGATGCAACTCCAGTTCTACGAGTACGTGAGTTGCCCATCGTTGCTCTTTATCACAAATTAAATGAGAGAATGTGCACGCAATTACTGTGAGGAATAGAATTAAAGCACAATAGGGCCTGATTATGAACAGCCTTCATAGTGCTGCAGTGCTGCTGTCAATGGGTAAACCTGATGCATCAAGCTTTATTTACATGGAAATGTGTTCGTAGTCTACCTGGGTGGTTAAATACAGGTGACATATTTATGCAGAGTCATTGGGAGATGTATGCCGAACGTGTCCCCCCCCCCCCAGTATTGAAGTCAGAACTCATAAATAATCCATGTTAACCTTACTTGAGTCATCACACCAGCAGCTTGCATAAATTACTTAATTATTATCAAATTCAACAACCTATGAAGGGACCAGCAGGGCAGGAGGGCTAGGAGACACAGAAATCCCTTTCATGCAGGTTTGTTTCAAGTTTTGCCTTTTTCACTTTTTTATGTGCTCTTTCAATGCGCAACACCTGCCCTTGGAATATTTTTTGTGGTCTTGATATTGATATTAAATGCTTATTTTTAGGATGCTGTGCCTGGCATTCTGCACTGCTGAGGAGAAGCTGGTCTGAAAGCCCATTAGGAAACTGCTGATGTGATTGCTTGTTATTGAGTCCTGCCCTACCACCACCTTTGCTTCAGCTATATTTTTGCTTGTCGTCAAGAAAAACAACTTAAAACTTATAAGGGAAGAGCTTGTGATTGCAGCCACTTTCTGAAATGGAGAGCCCAAAGTGAATGCATTCTACCACCTGAGACACTGGCTCACTAAAACTTAACATAAAACACTGAAAACAATCTTTGAGTCTAACAGAAATTCCCTAAAATCTACAAAAGAAAATGCTCGTTGGATGCATGGAGATAATCAGTTGGTGGCAGTAATTGTCCAGTTTGGTGCCGTTAAACCAAAGTTAAGTCTGCTTCAATCACACCTTGTGACTTCTATCGATACTTTACCACCTCGGTGTATAAAAACAGGTGGATGAAAACTTACTTACTCTCATGGCTACTATGATGATATGTTTTCTCGTGTTGCACAAACATTTTGTACTGCAGACAACCGATGCAGTAATGCCTCTGATCCAAACCTGCATTATTGATCTGAAACCCTTGAGTGGACGGGGGGCCACTTACAATATTCAACCCTGCAGCACTTATACAGTTGTCTGCTGATTTACAGCGTAGCCCATGGAAAAAAAGTTACCCCCCCTCGCTGTAATCACATTGGCCAGTGTTTTCCCAAGGTGCTGCCATTTTCCTGTCTAAGGCACTTACTGCATGACTGATAGGCCATTATACCACACACACACACACACACACACAACTGTTGGCCCTGTTGATGCAAGAGGGATGGAGACTGTTTTTTAACTATTTGTTGGAAATGGTTTGGCCTCATTGGTCTAATAAAAAATATGCCCATATAAAAATACATGGTGAGGTCAGATTTTGATGGTTAAAGCAAGCACTGGAGATGTGTGCATTGTTCACCTGTACGCACATGCTCACACACATTCATAATTTTTTTATTATAATAATGTGACATTTAGAGGTCTGAAATATGTTAGAGTCCAGACATTGTACTTTATCTAACCGTATCTATCTATATAGGTTGTCTTTTGATAGTGGCATTGTCGCCTGATTATCTCCCGTTAGAGTCCAGTATATGACCCAAAGTGCACAATCCATGTTGCCTCAAGAACAGCATAGCAAAGTGTCATGTTATTTATGCGTTTTAGATCTCATACTCTATCTTCACCTGAGTGGTCACAGGTAAACGTTCAACCCAACAACTTTTTGTTTTTTCTCATTGTTTTTGCTGTGGACACAAACAGTGGCCCTCTCTCCCTCTCCCCTAGCCCCCACCCCATCTCTGTATAATTGATGAATGGCACAGCAGAGGTATGAAAGTCATCCTGGTACTTCAGAAAGATCTCTAAAAGCCTTAAAGAGGTGTTTAGTGGTCACAGGGGCAGAGAGCGATCGACAGAGCTGGATAAAGGGCGGGATAGTGAGAGAGAGAGAGGGAGAAAATAAGACATTGAAGGAGAGAATCAGCAATTGATTAGGAGAGAAATCCGATAGCCTATTAGCTCAAGGTGGACAATGTGAATATATCATATAGCACATTACTCACTTAGATAATAATGTATCCATCAACATAAAGAGAATACCTCAAATCATCTGACAGACACATAGTACTTATCAGTTATTCAGTTCTTTTATCAGGGTTGGTTATGAGTTAAATAGTAATAATCCATCAAATGTTTTTTGTAAATAAAGTGTCAACATCAGAGGCAGTCAGTAAGTGAGACTGGTATTACTATTTCCATTTTGTCTTTGGCTTCACCACTTTACTAGTGTGTGCAGTTTGCTAGATGTTCCAGCTAAGCAACAGAAAGGTTAGCAGAAGTGTTGAAAGTAGTATTTGTATTCCAACCTTTAAAGATACAGTCCACCAAGTGTAGAACAGTGAGTAACAAATCTGTGCCAGACGGGTATGGAAATGTCATTTATATGTATTGGGTAAATATGTATTTTAAAATGGAAGGTGTGAGGGAGCCACATCATTAACACTCTCAACCCATACTGCGAAGTGCGTGTGTTCAGTAGAGTTCAACCTACTCTCCCCAACACACACCCCGCTCATTATCCTTCTGCTGCCCAAGGAAACGTTCCACTCCCCCTGTGCCTCATGGGATACCACTGTGCATGTGTAGGCTTCTCTGGTTTTCCCTGTGGTCTTTCTTCAGATCTAGTGTTCCTGTAGAGCGATCGGCAGTAAAGGTCATATTTAGGTGCATTTGTCCTGAGTCGGATAGTTCACCCCAGAATACCTGTACACTATGATACTTAGTCACAGTTTCTGCTGCATTATTAGAGTTGTATTTTTGGTCATCTTAACACCATAACTGACTTCTTTGTGCAAACTATACATCATCACCACATAGAAATCGTGCAGTGCTTCAGTGCGGGGAAGGGGAGGTGCCTTTGTCAATGGCCTGTACATTTGTTTGACCCCCCCAAAAAAAAAAAATATTTTTCATTTTCAGATATCATGAAAGGTTATGCGAGACACTTGTTGGTTTATCTTTTACCTTTATCTAGTAGCACACAGATTTTGTTTATTCCTGTTCTGCCATGCCTGTGCTGTGCTCACATCATATAGGAATAAATATTGGAGCCACTTGAAGGTTAAAGCCAATGACTAAAGATTAACATGTTCAGACTTGTTTGAAACCTTCAAGGCACAATGACTGAGTGTACTACTCACTTTGGTTGATCCTGATCAGCTGTTGCATGTGGCATGTTGTTTGTTTTCCTTCACATTAATCAATAATTTCTTAGAGAACAAAAGGTGCTGAGACTGTTCTTTTCAATAAAGCGTAAGAGGTGGTGATGTCATCCGTGGGAGGGGCTTATATCCAAACGTTTACAACCTGGACCACCATTTGCCATGGCAACCAATGAGCTCCTCTGATTGCTGGCCTACACTGCGGGCGGCATCAGCTGTTGTCATGGTGATGCTGCTATGCTGATCATCACCAAGCGGAGTGTGGCATGTGTGTGTGTGTGAGTGTGAGTGTGTGCGTGAGAGAAAGAGAGAGAGAGACAGTTAAGGAGAAAGAAAAAGAGTAGATGAGTGTGTGAATACTTAAATTCTTAATATACTCAATCACTCTGTTGTACACACACACACACACTCACACAAACACACACACACACACACACACACACACACACTGTATTGTTGTAGCTGTGAACAGTGCATTAGATTTGTGGTGTTTGAGTGTGTGAGGTGTTGCATCACCTTCTGTGTGTGGGATGAAGCTTGCATGTCAGCTCTCTCCCACATACACACACACACAGACGTCTCCACACAGACACACTCTCTCTCCTCCCTCTCCATCAGTCTCCTACCACCAGCCTGTCCTCTGTCTATGCTGATATAATCAGCACAGATTAGCTATGAGCAATCACTTAATATGATCACTGACTAATGACGCAATGATGATGACGTAATGAACGTAATGACAGCCTTAATCTACCCTCCTGTACTTAGTATGGAATGGTTTGACAATACTGAAGGCTTGACTTCTTCACTGCTAGCATATGAAAACTTCATAAATTGATATAAATGATGATATTATTGCTTCTTTAGAGGGTTTTTTTTAACTTAAAGCTAAATTGTACGTTTAGTGATATTACCAGGCAGAGTGATATTAGTACGTTTGTCATGCAGTCACACGTGTTACAGGAAGTGACAGGCTCATTAATGTATAAGTCACAGATCTGAATTGGAAAAGCTGTTGTTACACAAGGAACACAAGACACCAGCAAACGTTGTCCCATGTAAGCGATGCGATCCCCCCTAACCTGTAATTGTTGTGGCTTCTCATAGGCCAGTCACTGTGTTCGCTGAGTAAAGTTAAAGTTTAATACAATGTAATTCTCTGGCATCCTGTGACACAAATGAACGTTCAAGCCTGCCACCGGAAAGGCTTATCTAGTTCCTGCTGACAAGTGACATTGCGTCTTTACAATGAGATGTTTAATATCAATGTTGGACAACAACGGTACTGTGTATTTGGTGTAAATGTTTTAAGATGTCTCGGGTAAACAATGCCCTGAACAATGGGGTTTTGGCCAAAAGACAGACTTTCTCCGCTTTCCTCCGGCGGACTTCAAAACAGCCTCTCTCGTTAACTGATGGCGTGTTGCCAAGCTGTCACTCCAATCAAAACTGGCCAATAGAAACGTGTCATTCATCTTTCGGCGTAGGTCCCGCCCACGGAATGAAGTGGAACAGGAAGCAAAACTTTTAGATTTGCAAGCAAAAGGGTGGAAAGTTTCTCTCTCAAACCATTTTTTTGACTGCTTTAAAAAGAAACAAAAGTAGGTCCATAGTTACAAATGAAATAATATAATAATAAGTAACTTGACTTGCCACAGTTGCATTGACTGGAGACTCTGTTTTGACCTGTGGTGGATTAAATTCCCTTGTTTGCAATAATCAACTGACAGGAAGTGAATGTTGATAATTGATTTTATTATTTGAGTAAAATGACACACATTTTCCTGTTCCTATTAGTACATGTTCCTGGTATTGATGCTTTTCTTTGTCAGATATTACAGTTAACTCAATATCTTTGGACAGTTGCGTAGATAAAACAAGCTACTTTGATATGTCACATTGAACTCTGCGAAATTATACTAACTGCTTATTGATAATTGTTATACAAAACAATCAAGAAATATCAGATAAAATCATAAGTAGATTAATCAATAAAGAAAATATTTGGTAGTTACAGCCCTTGTGTTTTCACCGTTGTCATCATTCTGCTGTGTTTGTACCTGTGATGTGAGCTTGTGGACAAACTTTTGTTGTTATTATAATGAATTATGGAACTGGAGGAGCAACTAATGAGCAACCTTTTTGTTATTAGGTCCTGCACTATTGGAAGTTAGTCTCTTTAGTTTTAATTCACTTTTGTGTTGTGTTGCAGTAGCTCCTGGATCTCTGCCAGTGACAGGCATAGGGCGGCATCTCTCGACACTGAAAACAGAGTTTGTAATTAAGTCATGGAGGAAGAGATCTCAAGGCAGGCAGACACAGTAGACGCCTAGATAGAGAGAGAGACACAGTAGCAAACTCATCTGTAACAGACACTGAGGCCACGTCTTTAACAGAGAATACCATCACAGCGGGATTACTTAACTCTGATTCTTTGGCTCACAGTTGGAGTGATGTACAAGCAGTCCAGCTAACTAAGTACAAGCTAGGGTTTCACCAGAGACAGCAATGTAGATAGATGAGAAAAGAGAGAGTACTGGAGTCTGAGCAGTGAATGAGCCACTCAGTTCCTGCTGAACCACATGTCCTGACCTGAGGAAGTGGTCTTACCCATCAACCCCACAAGTAGGCTCACTTCCTGAGATCAACATCTGTGTGAGAGGAGGAGGTTCATCTGAGATCTGCTCTAAAGAGTGTAGAAGACTCACTTCTACCCCTGTTGACCCCACTACTAACTCTCCGATACCATTACAGCATTTAATAGGCCTGATTACGCTATTTGAAATAATGAGAGATGGTACTGGATTGCAGTTTATTGACTGCAAACAAATTCTACTTACAGAGGTCTATTTTTGTTTTGTTTTAAACATGTGCTTCTCATTACCTTCAGATCAAACTACGTGTCTCATCACCTTAAATAAGGGAAACACCCATAATGAATATAATGTAACCTATGAGAGGACACTCTCACAAGGATTCTTTTATCAAATAGGCTTTCAGATAAACGTCTTGCACAGAAAAAAAGGATTTTAAAAATGAATGACCAAAGAATCCCACACACATTTATATAATTACACTCCTCAGACCTTCAACAGGTACAATAATTCAGGAATTTTACCCAATGGAGGACTCTGGCGTTGTTAAAAATGTGAGTATGTGATCGACAGTGTGCAGGATTGTTAGGTTTTATCACATAACAGGCAGTAAAAATCCTCTCTTTGCTTGCCCTATACAGTCCACAAAAACTGCACTTAACAGATATTTTTCTTCTGCTCTTTGGAAGTTGAAAAGACTTGTGAAAAAATTGTTTGTTTACAAGAAAACTCCACAGGGCACCTTTAAATGTTTATTTGAATGAATCAAATCATCTTACAGCCCAAGACAGCATTTAGCTTCTCTCTTGTTTTAAACTGACACTCAGTGAGCTGTGACACACATTTATTATGTCTCATGGCTCTCCTTAAACCCTCATATGAAACAGCAGTAGACAGCTGTTTACAGCAAACAAACAAGACAAGCCGAGTGTCCGTGGTGAAGAAAGCTGAGCAGCCTGCAAACTAAAGACACACACATTTCTGTCAGGATTTGTTGGAGACCAAACTAGCACAAAGAAATAAGCGATTATTGGACTTGGAGTTGTCAGGTGGCCAGAAGCAATAGGATGCTCATGTTGCTCCGTCTCTGCTGGATGCTTAAGTAGGCAATAGTTGGGTAAAACATTCACATTAGCGTGATGTGCTGATGGTACGCCGGTGATGTTTTCTGCGGCTTTGATTTTGGAAAAGAAGTGTTAGATCATCTGGGTTCTGAAGCAAAACCCAAGACTCTCTGTCTTACATCTCTATTTATTACCACAGACTATAAATAGAACACAAATTAGTGCAGTCTTCCTTTAAATGCTAATGATCCAAATGTACACTCTGTGCAATTGTCTTTTGCAATAAAAGTTTAGTGTAATGGTGCTGCCACACCATGACCTCCCAACCCCACCCCAACACAGATCCCTGCTCTAATCAAAACACATGCTCTAAATGAATCCTGATTTATTCTGCCATGTTGTGTGAGGCTGCTGGTGTGATATATGATAATGAAGAACTCAGGCTGTAACCTCACATATCGGATCACCCACTGGATCCACGGAGACATGCATGTTCTTTACCATCAGATGATGTCAGTGTATCTGCAGCTGTTATTCACTTGTTCTGTGTTCATTTTACTCAGAGTTATATTTAGATCAGTCAGTAGCATTAAGGAACAGTAAACCCACATTGTGTTTTTAAATGTCAGTAGAGCTGATGCCAGTGTTATACTGGGATCCTGCTAACACTGCAATAATCTTAAATTGTTAAATTAAATTATTATTCTTACGGATTGGATTATATAATTACACTGTCATATGGTACGCAGCATTTGCAGTAATCTGCAGTCTCCATCTAACATCAGTGTACCTAAAATAACATCATGCTGGAGTGGACATTTGCAAAATACTTAACAGAAATGAGTAAAGTACCTTTGCCATCAGTGTCAAAATTAAGCAACGTGGTACTACAATGTAAGCAACCAACACAACAGTAGCTTAAAGATGGATTGATTAATTATGTTTTTTCACATGCTACATGTTACAGTGCGTCAGTTTGTGGCATAAGCTCCAACTGGATTTAACCCCTCGTTTCCTGTGTGCTTGTATTTCCACCACAATGTTTTAATCGGTTCTGGGAATCTACTTGAGATGCAGTGCTACAATATCTTGTGTGATGTCATACAATCAGTGCTAATACAAACAACTCAGAACGGCACTGAAGAGTAGCATCATCCTATCTGTGTCTGCATTCCAGTCCCCCATCTGTCTGTGGAGTCTGAGGCCCCCTGCTGGGGACATTCAGTATAACAATCTGGTCCCCTTGCAGAAAAAAATCCCTGATAAGCAAATCACTAGAGCCCCTGGTCAACATGTTATTTCCAGGTTATTTACATGTGTGCTTTTCTGATTGAACACTTGATCCTCATTGATACTGTGTGGACACAGTTTAGGCATAATGAGTAATGATAATTTCATGGGAGGAACAGCAAAGAGGTGGCAAGTGATCAGAGGAACACCGGACTAAAGGTTAGAGTAGTGGGGTTGCATTGTCTGACAGAAGAATGGTAAATGTAGATGGCTTTCTCACTTGATAAAGCAAAACACCTACTGTAGGCAACAGCATGAGACCAGTGGTGTTTCTTTGATGGGGATGTCTCTCCTGCGTTTGTCTGCATTGGATATTTTGACCCTTATCAGCAGCTACCCTCCCTCTGAGTCAGGCTGACCTGTTAAGAGTAATATATGTGCTTGTTCATTAGACTAATTCATATCCATTACACAAATTAAATGGAGTGGAAAAGGTTTCACGCTCAATAAATGAGGATGTTTCGCCTGGAATTTTAAACTTCATCATCAGGTCAGCCTGACCCCAAACTTAAAGCGAGGATTCAATTAAGCAAACCATTTTACAGAATTGAAAACGTCAGGCTTGATAGATTCATTTGATGTGTTTCTTAATGTGTTTCTTAATAATTCCTCTCAGAGCCGTGTCAGAAGGGAGTGTGGGTAGAAAACTAAGTAGAACTTGACATTGTGTGGGCGCGCTGACTCAGATTCTTTATACATATTATTATACAATATTTGAGGGTAATGCTTCGAGTCTGTCACTCCTTCGGTAGAAATATATTAATCGTACAAGTCAGTAGAAATTGGTTGAGAGAACATACTAGTAATTTAAACTAAATTCAAACCCTAAGCATAACCCTTGACTCATTCTAGACCCCCCCCCCATCCTCTATCTTTGTTTCATCTCTTGTCTTCTACCATTCCTCACCACATCCCACCTCCTCCCTTCCCTGCCCTCTAACGCTATTAGTGTGGGCTTCATCTAGCACTGTGATGCTAACAGCCTATTCTCCTTGCTCATCCTGAGCGGTTAGCCTGCAGCGCTAGCAGCACTTTACACAGGAAACACTAACAGAAACGCTATAACGGCCTTTCTGTCAACCACCCTCACCCTCTTTTCATCCATTTGTGCTCTCTACATGGGTGCTGCTGTTTAATGTGCCTCGTCTGTCTGTCTATCTTCATCTATCTCTCGCTTAACATTTTAGTTTGGGGCGAGTTGTGGCATATATTAGATGACATTATAAAGGCTTGGACATCATAACAGATAGCTGTGTGTGTGTGTATGTCTATCAGCTCTCTGTGCATACCAGCGGCAGCTGCTGTTCTTTCTTAAATATCAGCTGTAGGAAGCCAGAAGCTGTAATTTTAAAATGAAAGCCAGTGGCCATTCTATGGTCATTCTGCACATCACTATAAAATGAATAATAAGGATAGTCATTT